>JAABKJ010013673.1:0-10264 GCA_011634705.1 Andricus grossulariae
TCCAGTTGCGTCGGGATTGGTTGCTTCAAGGAACCATGATCGTAGCTTCCGGAGCCTAAAACTTCTCTCATAATAATTACTGATTAGTTATTCTACTTTACATATATTTACCACTACATCTAGAACTACCTATCCCTCGATGTCTAAGAAGGGATGCAATGCATTT
Source organism: Andricus grossulariae (assembly GCA_011634705.1). Classification (NCBI taxonomy): domain Eukaryota; kingdom Metazoa; phylum Arthropoda; class Insecta; order Hymenoptera; family Cynipidae; genus Andricus; species Andricus grossulariae. Next base: position 167 of record JAABKJ010013673.1, read on the forward strand.
TTACTACTGCGTCATTCTTCAAATATGCACATATCACGATCTCTAACCTGCTTAAAATGTCAGACAGGTACGGATAGAAACTGGATGATAAAGCGGTTTGAAGACGTGTATAATGCCAGTCTAACTTTATCTGTTTCTGTCCGGTTGATATAGTAGGTAACAATTTGAACGACCCTGAAGTGTCTGCCTTTAGACGGTTTATATGCGCCATTCCAGACCCAAATATTTAATATTTAAAATCTCGTGTCGGACTGAAACCCTCTTTGTCTGACTCTTATCCCGCAATCGTGACCAAAAATGTTTTAATGAGAAGCCCCATGGCCGAATGTGTCTGAATCTGTCTGGTATATGAATATACGCCATCTGGAAGATCTAAAATTATTTAAGGTACAAAATCGCAATCTACCCGTTTTTATCCGGCATTTTTACTCCATATGTAAGAGAGAAAGACAGAAAATGATCTCTCCGACCTCCCCTCCCCCTTCCACCACAATGAAAATATCGGTAGTATCGATGCTTTAGTACCGATACTTTTTAGGCCGATACGTATCGGGATCGGAATCGACAGTTGGCTAAGTATCAATACTCAAGTGTCAATTCTTTTTATCAGTATCACCCGTCCCTAGGATGTACTGCATTAGAACCACTGCGTCATTCTCCAAATATGGGCACATCTAAAATCCTCAATTTTAATTGGATGCTTAGACTTTTCCCACTCTTTCAGATGATCGATATTGGACGCTTATTGGAACCTAGGCCTACCCCTATTTTAATATCACTCGCCGATATGTGAATCTGAAGAAGGGAAACGTACATACATAAATACTACCGATTATGAAGGAGAAAACAGTTTAAATTCAGAAATCTTCAGTTAACAACCGCTTTAGAGATTTACTACTGCTAGCAGGAGTTTAAGTTTAGAAACCATCTTCAGTTGCCGTCAGCAACAGAAGTAAAACAATAGGGGGATTTTGCACAGCGTTTCGTAGGATACGGTAAACGCTAAATGTACGCTAACGAACGTCGGATAGCGAAAAACGGTAATGCTAAACTCGCAGAGCATGCGCAGAAACGTCATCACGTGACTTTAGCGTTTACCGTGAGCTACGGATCGCTATGCAAAATCTCCCTAATAGAAGAATCATTGAACCTCTAAACTCCGGACCAAGAAAGTCGGCCCGTCAATTGTCTACCAGAAGTTTCCAATATTTCTTAAAACACTGAAATTTAGGATCTGTGCAAAAGTTTTAAAATCGAATATATATCAACAATCAAAAGTAAGGTGACCATCCGTCCCGGTTTTCCAGGGCGTGTTACAAGTTTTTAACTGTCCGTCCCGGTGCCCCGGTCAGTGCTGCATGTGTCACAGTTTTGTCTCTCATACAGTCTAGGAATGGCATTTACTGTGACTTACTGTTTCACCCGATGACGGACATGACCCTTTACTGATTGGCTAATATTACGTTTAAGCGTCGCGTTCCGAGAACAATCTCTCTCTCTCTCTCACTCTCTTTAAAGTACAGTGTGAGTTTGAAGCATTTCAAATAAGCGTGCGTATTACGGCCAATAACGTGGCTTCTCTCTTCCATACACAACGCTTGCACAGTTAAAAAAGTCGTGGTCTGTTACTGACCATCACGTTACATTTCGTTACATTTTCCACTTCCACGTTAACGCGGTTTATGTTGGTGGAGCGTGGGGTGGGGAATTTCCGGGAAAGTCCCGCTTTGAGATGAGAAATGTCCCGGTTTTCTCTCTTTGGCATATGGTAACCCTAACCAAAAGGGCACCTTTCACAGAACAGAAGGACAAACATAGGCCAGAAGGATTGACCTGGTCACCTCAGCCTACGGACCAATATTCTTTTAATCATTCGCCATCTGCAGGCCCCGCCCAGGGTCTCGGGATCGGATAGCCGAGGCTCGTTCCGGTCCATCCAATGAGAGGGTAGAAAATTATCACGTAATTATCTGCAGTTTTCCTCTCCACTGGCCAAGCGTCCAGGCAAATGCAAATAATAATACTTATTTGCTAATTGTTAATCACTATTCAAGGTGGACTAAATCAAACAAGAAGACTTAATTCGAAGCTTGGCCAAGAAGAGTATCCAGCCGTGCTATTATGTTTCATAACTGCATCTTGCAACTTAAACTTTTTATCATCTTTATTCATGACTTCAATCATTTATCTATTTGTATTTCATGAAATAAATATGTATTTAACTTGTATAACTTGAATTCTGGTATAATCAATTTATTTCTGGTCATTTGGTAGTTAACATCCTCCCAGTTTTCTAGTTTTTTTTAAATTAGATTATAAAACGAGGACAAGACGACAAGAGGAAAAAATTAAAAACTATCAGTGCTCCAAAATTGTAACTTCAAATTTAAAGAAATTATTAAATTACTGAGGTATCAAGTTCAGATAGTTTAATTTTTATCTATTTTTATTTTAAACAACACAAGTTTTAACTTTGAATCTTCAATTTTTAAAAGTTCCTTTAGAATTATTATTCATTCTTGAAATTTTCCAATCAAATGTTTTTCAATTTGAAATGATTTAAGGTAAAGGTCCCAGTAATCGTAACGCCAATGTTCTTGCTTTTTATGTAATTTGAATTTATTGAAATTCCATTTGAGATTAAAACATGCTGAAAATAAATGAATTCTATCATTAAATATTACTTTTAACATATTTTTTAATAATATATTCAAATTTCAACCAAGTTGCACGATTATTGGGACCGTCACGATTACTGGAACATTTTTACCTTATTCGTTCAAATATTCAACTAAAAATCGGACAATTTTAAGATATTAAAATGAAAAAAAAACAAGATTGCTATGTATGATTTCATTGTTTGAAATGAGACAATTTTAAGCTTTCCAATTTGAAATTGTTTTTTTTTAGTGGCGTTTCAAATGTTCAATATTTTGGAACATCTTCAAATAATTCATTTTTCGATGCCTAGTTCTAAAATCTCATTTTGAAACCTTGAATTTGAGAAATTATTGTCCTAAGTTTTCATTGTTTTGAATTCATTCTGCAGGCATTTAATTCAAAATTCTTTCATTGCAAATTCTTTAAACAGAAAATTGTGCAACTATCACCCCTTTCAATTTAATATTCTACGCTTTCGAAGAATTTAAAAAACCAGATAATCTTCTACGTTTAAAGTTGAAACCAAACAATTTACAATATTTTAATCAAAAATTATTAAATTAATTCAAAGTCATTCGGTAAATTTTTCTAGACTAAAAAATGATATTTCTGTACAAAAAAATGTACTGTTATTTTCACCGTTAAGAATTGAAGAATTTCAAATTTCTTGGACCTTTAAAGTTTAATAATTCCAAAAACTTTGAAAATCATACGTTTTTTACTAGGAAACTTTTAAAATTAATTAATTCAAAGTTGAAGCATTAAGAATTAAACAATTCCAAACTTCGTTAAAAAATTGAAGGATTCTTAAATTAAAATGTTAAATTATATTAAATTTTCTTATACTAAATAAATAAATTTTTCATATTGAATTTTAAATCAAATTAAAAACTGACTGCAATGAATGAATTAATTAATGGTAGATTATTATAAATTATTAAGCAGAAGAAAATTTTAATTCTTACTTGAATGTTGCTGAAGCGACATTTTCGGGAACTGTGAAGTGTAAAATAGAAATGTGCCGGTATGCGTAAAAATCTGTGAGGACATTTGCAGGTCGTTGAACGATTTTGATCGGATCTCCACAAAATATTTGATGCATCAAAAGACCCCATAGCAAGAGGACTAGCTCTCCTTTTTGCATATTATCGCCTCCAAGGGGCGATACATAACAGAATATTTATTTCCGGAATCTAGAAATATAAAAAATTGTATTATGAATTAATAATTATCAAGACATACAACAAAATCACAAAAAATAATATAAGTTCTTGTCAAACACTCCTTTTTATTCTGAGCAAAGAATTAATAAAATATGTTCTTCGAATTAAAAATACTTCAATTTAGACGCTTTAGAATTTCCAATTTTTTAATTATTATTTTTAATTTAGTCTCATTCATTATTAAATGCACCTTTTTTGGCTTCGAGACAAAAATGTTTAAATGATAAACGATATAAATTTTGAATATTTATTATCAAACACTTCCAAATTCAAATTTCTTAACTTTATAAGTTTGGATCTAAAATTTAATCTAAATTTAATTTTGAAAAATTTCCATCTTGCATACTTCATTCTTTTAATCGATTGTTTTTATATTGAACATTTTAACTATTTAAAATGTAATAAGTTATTTTTTAAAATCCAATTAGTAAATTTGGTAATTTTTACATTTATTATTCGTAAACATTGTTGAAAATTTTATTATGAAATTATAATTACCGAGGTGTAAAACAAAATCGAAAAGGAAAAATTTTCTTCAAATGAAAAATTCTTCAATTTAAACGTTTTTAAAATTTCCCATTACTATTTCTAATATTTAATCTCATTAAATATTAAATTCACTTTTTTGACTTCGAGTCTAAATTTGAAATAAATGTGTAATTTCTCAGATTTTACATTTCAGCTAGTTCAAATCAAAAATTTACAACAAAAATATTTGAAATTCATATATTTTTAATTGAATCATTAGAATAAAAATAAATTTCGAATTTAAAGTTTCATTTGTGTCGTCCAATTTTTAAAAATTTTTATAATTTTTTTATAAAAGTTTTTTAAAACATAATTTAAATAATTCGGAAAATGTCAAAACTTCAAAAGAACTCAAAGTATTTAAAGAATAGAAAGAAATTAATTCTGAATTTAAATAACTTGAAGGGAATTCAAAAGAATTAAAGGTAAATTAATAAGACTTCCAGGGAATTGAAAATAATTCAAAGAATGTTGAGAATTCAGAGATTTTTTTAATTTAAAAGAAGGCACACAATTTAAAGTTTTTAAAAGACTTTAAATGAATTTATAGAATCTAAATAATTCAAAACATTTAAAAAAAATGTGTTAAATTCAATAAACTTCACAGGAAACGAAAAGAATTAAAGGTTAATTCAAATTAAATTCCAAGGAATTCAAAATAATTTAAATAACGTGAAGATTTGAAAAAATTTAAAGAAGTCATGAATATTTAAATTATATTGAAAACAAAGATTTCAAAGAATTTTACAATATTTAAAGAAATCAAAGAATTTAAAGAATTCAAATAAATGTAAATAAATCAAAGAATTAAAAAAATTTAGAAAACTTAAAAAAATTTAAGAATCTAAATAATTAAAAAGAAGGTAATAACTTTAAAGACTTCAAAGGAATTAAAAGAATTAGAGGGAATTTAAAAAACTTAAAGAGAATTCAAAAGAATTAAAGTTAAATTCAAAAGACTTCCAAGGAATTAAAAATAATTCAAATAATGTCAAGAAATTAAAGAATTTCAAAGCAGTCAAAGAATTCAAATACCTCAAATGATTTTAAAGAATTCAAAGAATTCAACAAATTGTTAAGAATTGAAAATAAAACAAATGCAAGTTAATTCAGAAGATTTTAAGTGAATTCAAAAGAATTTAAATGCAAAAAATTCATAAGACTTGGTGATGCCAGCTGAATTTATTCAATTTAATTAAAAAGATAACAAGAACTAAAGAGAATTTGAAAGATTTTAAGGGGACTCAACAGAATTAAAGGTAGATTAAAAGAAAATTCCAGGAAATTTAAAATAAATCAAATAATGTAAAGAGTTCCAAAAATGTTAATAATTCAAAAATATTTAAAGAAATGAAACAATTTTAGGAATTCAAAGTTATCTCAAAAAATCAAAGAACTTAAGGAATTTATAACATTTTGAACATTTTTTTAAACTTGAAAATAATTCAAAAGAATTAAAGTTAAATTCAAAAGACTTTCAGGAATTAAATTTTTTTTAAGTTTAAACTACAATTTTATATTGAACCATTTAAAATATTTTAATTAAAATGATCGATTAGAAAAAAAACAATTATAAAATTTTTAATTTTAACAGTTATTATTTTTAAACATTAGGAAATTTTAAAAAGCATGATTAAAACTTAAAACATTTTTGTGATTCAACTGAAATTTGGAAAACAATCCTGACTGCTAATTTCTAAATTTGTTGGCAATGACCCATTAACAATTATTAATTAATTATAAATTAATTAATAATTATCAATAGTGAATATAAAATAACAAATATTTATTTAATATTGTTAAATAAAAAATAATTACAACTACTAGCAATTAATATCGTAAAATATGCCCGTTGTCAAGTGCATTCAAATTGTTTTGACATTAACATAGTTACGTTAATTCAGTATTGATTTTCACTACGAGAAATAATTCATCAAGTTACTTTGCTTATATAAGATCAATATACAACTATCTAAAATCCACTATCAGTGACAAATCGAGATTTCTGATAACACCTATTCCCGCTTTGATAAACAAATATTTTTTTTAAATATCCCCTATTTTTATATTCTTTATAATTATTTTCTATATTTTAAAATATATGAATTTCAGTTAATTAACAATGACAATGAAAATGAGAGTAAGATCAGTGATCGATAATTATTAATTAATTTAAATCTACCTACATACGTAAGATAAACAATTGAAAAATTAAATTTCAAGATTAAAAACTGCAACTGCATCCCCAATTAAAAAAAGTGTAAATTTTTTATTAAGATACGTACCACGCGGCTCTCAGTGAAATAGCAACGCTCAAACCGTTATTTTATTGATCCTCTAAACTCGCTGAATTCATTTGATAGACTGGCACTGTAGAAAAAAAATAATTTTAAGTTGAGTCGAGTTCTTTGATACGATTATCTAATAGATTGAAATTTTACACACGACCGAATCTTATTTGTTGAGAGTGACACTGACCAGATTAATCTGCCCTTTTTGACCGGATATTCCAATTCTCGTCAAAAGATACACACTGCTGCGGCGGTCGGTTGTGCATCACTGCGGCCACCCACACATTCTCGACTCCTATCTAAAGGAGTAACTACAAATTGCTCAAAAATTTGAATCAGAATCTTAAAAAAGTGATTTTTTAATACTTCAAAAAAAGGCATGAAAATTTTAATTATTGAAGATATTCTGTAGAATATTTAAGAAAAATTCAACAAATTAATTTTCAATCAAAAAGGTAAATTTTTAACTAAAGAGTTTAATTTTCAACAACCAAAATGAATTATAAAATTGATTTTCAATAAATTAGTTTAATTTTTCACGAAACCAACCAAATGAATTTTCAAAAAAGCAGTTAAATTTTCTACCAAAAAAGATGGATTTTCAACAAGAAATATAATGGTTGATATTTCAAATAAATAAGATTTTATTTAAAACAAAAAACAGTTTAATTCATCCAAAAAGACAAATTTTCAACAAAATAGTTGAATCCTTAACCAAGGAGAATAAATTTTGCCAAAAAAGGATGATTTTACAACCAAATAGAACTATTCAGCAAAAGAGACGAATTTTCAACAACAAAAAAAGTCGAATTTTTAATCAAGCAGTTGAATTTTCAAGCCAAAAAGACAAATTTTTTAGAAGGCAGTTTAATTTTCAACCAGCAAAGTTGAATTTTTAACAAAAAATATAATAGTTGACGTTTTAACCAAAAAAGATTTTAATTTTAAAGAAACAAAAAAAACAGTTGAATTCATAAAAAAAAACGAATTTGTAACCAAATATTTGAATCCTCAACCAAAGAAGATTAATTTTCAACGAAAAAAAGATTAAATTACAACCAAATAGTTGAACTTTCAATCAAGAGAGACGAATTTTTATAAAATAGCAGAATTTTTAATTTAATAGTTTAATTTTTACCTAAAAGATATAAATTTTGAGAAGAAAGTTGAATTTTCAAAATAAAAGTTCATTTTCAACCTAGAAACATGGATTTTCAATCAAGAAAAATGACTTCTTCCCAAAAAAAAGAGGAATTTTCAATCCAAAAGTACGAATTTTCTATCTAGAAAAGACAAATTTTCAACAAAACAGTTTAATTTTCAAACCAAAAAGATAAACGTTTTAAAAGGTAGTAGAATTGTCTACCACAAAAGTTGAATTTTCAACAATAAATATAATAGTAGATATATTAACGAAAACATATTTTTATTTTAAACAAAAAACAGTTGAATTCATACAAAAGTACGAATTTTCAAAAAAAAATTGAATCCTCGACCAAGAAAGCTTAACTTTCAACCAACAAAATGAATTTTTAACAAAGTAGTCCAAAAAATATAGCAGTTGATATTTGAACCAAAATATATTTTTATTTTAAACAAAAAATAATTTAATTCATCCAAAAAGACGAATATTCAACAAAATAGTTGATCTCATCCAAAAAGGCAAATTTTCAACAAATTAGTTAAATCCTTAACTAAAGAGATTAACTTTTACCAAAAAAAAGATGAATTTACAACCAAATAGTTCAAATTTCCAGCAAAATAGACGAATTTTCAAAAAAAGTAGAATTTTTAATCAAGCAGTTGAATTTTCAAGTCAAAAAGACAAGTTCTTTAGAAGGCAGTTTAATTTTCAATCAGCAAAGTTGAATTTTTAACAAAAAATATAATAGTTGATATTTTAACCAAAAAAGATTGTAAGTTTAAACAAAAAACAGTTGAGTACATCCAAAAAGACGAAATTTCAAGAAAATAGTTGAATCCTCAATCAAAAAAGATTAATTTTCAAGTAACAAAATTAATTTTTAACAAAGTAGTCCAACTTTCATTGAAGTAGTTGAATTTTCAAGAAAAAAGATAAATTTTTAATAAAAAATATAATAGTTGATATTTTAACCAAAAAAGATTTTAATTAAATAAAAAAACAGTTCAATTCATCCAAAAAAAACGAATTTTTAACAAAATAGTTGAATCCTCAACCAAAGAAGATAAATTTTCAACGAAAAAAAGATTAAATTACAACCAAATAGTTGAACTTTCAACCAAAAGAGACGAATTTTTTTTTAAATAGCAGAATTTTTAATCTAATAGTTTAATTTTTTTTAAATATAAATTTTCAACATAAAAGTTCATTTTCAAGCTAGAAACATGGATTTTCAATCAAGAAAGATGACTTCTACACCAAAAAAGAGGAATTTTCAATCCAAAAGGACGAATTTTCTATTTAAAAAAAAAATGTTCAACAAAAGAGTTAAATTTTCAAGCAAAAGACAAATTTTTTAAAAGGTAGCAGAATTTTCTACCACAAAAGTTGAATTTTCAACAATAAATATAATAGTTGATATTTTCACCAAAAAATATTTTTATTTTATACAAAAAACAGTTGAATTCATTAAAAAAAAGTTTCAACAAAATAGTTGAATCCTCAAACAAAAAAGATTAACTTTCAACCAACAAAATAAATTTTTAACAAAGTAGACCAAAAAATATAGAAGTTGATATTTGAACCAAAACATATTTTTATTTTAAACAAAAAATAATTGAATTCATCGAAAAAGACGAATTTTCAACAAAATAGTTGAATTCATCCAAAAAGGCAAATTTTCAACAAAATAGTTGAATCCTTAACCAAAGGGATTAACTTTTACCAAAAAAATATGAATTTACAACCAAATAGTTCAAATTTCCAGCAAAAGAGACGAATTTTCAAAAAAAAGTAGAGTTTTTAATCAAGCAGTTGAATTTTCAACCATAAAAGTTGAATTTTTAAGAAAAAATATAATAGTATATATTTAAACCAAAAAAGATTGTAAGTTTAAACAAAAAACAGTTGAGTACATCCAAAAAGACGAACATTCAAGAAAATAGATGAATCCTCAATCAAAAAAGATTCATTTTCAATCAACAAAATTAATTTTTAACAAAGTAGTCCAACTTTCAACCAAGTAGTTGAATTTTCAACAAAAAAGATAAATTTTCATTAAAAAATATAATAGTTGATATTTTAACCAAAAAAGATTTTAATTTTAAACAAAAAAAAAAAATAGTTGAATTCATAAAAAAAAAAACGAATTTTTAACAAAATATTTGAATCCTCATCCAAAGAAGATTAATTTTCAACGAAAAAAAGATTAAATTACAACCAAATAGTTGAACTTTCAATCAAGAGAGACGAA
>JAABKJ010013674.1:0-10264 GCA_011634705.1 Andricus grossulariae
ATACAAAATAATTAAAAATCCCTTGACATTTTTTAAGGCTCTTGCAAATTCCTTAGTATCTTTTAAAATACCCTTTATATTTTTTTTTAATCCATTGAAATCTTATTTAATACAAAGAAATTGATTGACAATTCCTTGGAATTTCTTAAAATACCAAAAAATATTTCAAACCCTTTAAAATCTTTTGAAATCCCTTGACATTTTTTGAAGTTCTTGAAAATTACGTGGAATCTTTCAAAATACCCTAAAATCTTAATTTTTTTTAGGAATATTCCAAATTGCCCAAGAATATTTCAAATCCTTTGAAATTCCATTTATTGACGGAAATCACTTCAAAATTCCTTGGAATTTTTAAAAAATATCGAAAAATATTACAAAATTTTCAAAATCTTTTGAAATCCCTTGACAGTTTTTAAAGCTCTTGAAAATTCCTTAGAATCTTTGAAAATACCCAAAAGTATTTTAAAAACTCGAATTAATATAAATCCCTTGACATTTTTTAAGGCTCTTGAAAATTTCTTGGTATTTTTAAAAATACCCTTACCATTTTTTTAATCCATTGAAATCTTATTTAATAAAATAAAATTGATTGAAAATTCCTTGGAATTTCTTAAAATACCAAAAAATATTTCAAACCCTTTCAAATCTTTTGAAATCCCTTGACAGTTTTTAAAGCTCTTGAAAATTCCTTGGAATCTTTGAAAATACCCAAAAGTATTTTAAAAACTACAAAATAATTAAAAATCCCTTGACTTCTTCTTCTTTGAAATCTTTTGAAATCTCTGGACATTTTTTTAAGTTCTTAAAAATTAATTGGAATCTCTCAATATACCCAAGATTATAATATTTCAAAAGCTTTGAAATCCAATTAAACTACTGAAATCAGTTGAAAATTTCTTGGAATCTTTTAAAATACCCCAAAATATTTTTAAAATTTCAAAATAATGTGAAATCCCTTGACATTTTTTAAGGCTCATAAAAATTCGTTGGAATCTTTTGAAATGCCCTCAAATATTTAAAATACTTTGAAATTGTATTTAATAAAAGGAAATTGATTGCAAATTCCTTGAAATCTTTTAAAATACAGAAAAATATTTCAAAACCTTTAAAATCTTTGGAAATCTCTTGACATTTTGAAACCTCTTGAAAATTCTTTGGAATCTTTCAAAATACCCTAGATAATAATATTTTAAAAGCTTTCAAATCCAATTAAACTACTGAAATTAGTCGAAAATTTCTTGGAATCTTTTGAAATACCCTGAAGTATTCAAAAATATTTTGAAATCCCTTGACATTTTTTCATGCTCTTGAAAATTTCTTGAGTTTTCAAAAAATACACAAAAATATTTTTAAAGCTTTAAAATAATTTGAAATCCCTTTCAATTTTTTAAGGCTATTTAAAATTCCTTGGAATCTTTCAAAATACCCTGAAATATTTCAAACTCTTTTGAAATCCCTTGACAATTTTTCAAGCTCTAGAAAATTTCTTGGAATTGTTAAAAATTTACAAAAATATTTTGAAAGCTTCAAAATAATTTGAAATCCCTTGACATTTTTAAGGCTTCTAAAAATTCCTTTGAATCTTTTAAAATACCCTCAAATATTTAAAATCCTTTGAAATCGTATTCAATAAAAGGAAACTAATTGCAAATTCCTTGAAATCTTTTAAAATACCGAAAAATATTTCAAAACCTTTAAAATCGTTTGAAATCTCTTGACATTTTTTAAACCTCTTAAAAATTCCTTGGAATCTTTTAAAATACCCTAAAGTATTCCAACATATTTTGAATTCCCTTGACATTTTTTCAAGCTATTGAAAATTTCTTGGAATTTTGAAAAATACCCAAAAATATTTTGAAAACTTCAAAATAATTTGAAATCTCTTACATTTTTTAAGGCCCTTTGAAATTTCTTGGAATATTTGTAAATACCCTGTAATATTTCAAACATTTTTGAAATCCCTTGACATTTTTTCAAGCTCTAGAAAATTTCTTGGAATTTTTAAAAATTTACAAAAATATTTTTAAAACTTCAAAATTATTTGAAATCCCTTAACATTTGTAAGGCTCTTACAAATTCCTTTGAATTATTTCGAACACCCTTAAATATTGAAAATCTTTTGAAATCATATTTAATTAAAGAAAATTGATTGCAAATTCCTTGGAATCTTTTAAAATACCGAAAAATATTTCAAAACCTTCAAAATTTTGATAATCCCTGGACATTTTTTAAAGCTCTTGAAAATTCTTTGGTACCTTTTAAAATACCCTTAAATATTTGAAAACCGTTAAAATCGTATTTAATAAAAGGAAATTGATTGCAAATTACTTGAAATATTTTAAAATACCGAAAAATATATCAAAACCTTCAAAATATTTTGAAATCTCTTGAAATTTTCTAAAGCTCTTGAAAATTCCTTGGAATATTTTCAAATGCCCTAGACTAAATATTTCAAAAGCTTTGAAATCCAATTAAACTACTAAATTCAGTCAAAAATTTCTTTGGAATCTTCTAAAATACACCAAAATATTTGTAAAACTTCAAAATAATGTGAAATCCCTTGACATTTTTTTAAAGCTCTTGAAATTTCCTTGGAATCTTTCAAAATACCCTAGATTATAATATTTTTGAAGCTTTGAAATCCAATTTAACTACTGAAATCAGTTTAAAATTCCTTGGAATCTCTTAAAATACCCTAAAATATTTCAAACTCTTTTGAAATCCCTGGACATTTTTTTAAGCTCTTAAAAATGTCTGAATCATTTAAAATACCCTCAAATATATAAAATCCTTTGAAATTGTATTTAATGAGAGAAAATTGATTGCGAATTCCTTGGAATCTTTTAAAATACTGAAAAATATTTCAAAACCTTCAAAATTTTCGAAATCACTTGACATTTTTTTGAGCTCTTGAAAATTCTTTGAAATATCTTAAAATACCCCTAAATATTTGAAATCCTTGGAAATCTTATTTAATAAAAGAAAATTGATTGCAAATTCCTTGGAATCTTTTAAAACACCGAAAAATATTTCAAAACCTTTAAAATCTTTTGAAATCCCTTGACATTTTTTTAAGCTCTTGAAATTTCCTTGGAATCTTTCAAAATACCCTAAATTATAATATTTTCAAAGCTTTGAAATCCAATAAAAATACTGAAAAAAATTGAAAATTCCTTGGAATCTCTTAAAATACCCTAAAAAATTTCAAACTCTTTTGAAATCCCTTAACATTTCTTCAAGCTCTAGAAAACTTCTTGGAATTTTCAAAAATTTACAAAAATAATTTAAAAACTTTAAAATAATTTAAAAACCCTTGACATTTTTAAGGCTTTTAAAACCTCCTTTGAATCATTTAAAATACCCTTAAATATTTAACATCCTTTGGAACCGTATTCAATGAAAGAAAATTGATTGCAAATTCCTTGGAATCTTTTAAAATACCGAAAAATATTTCCAAACCTTTAAAATCTTTTGAAATCTCTTGATATTTTTTAAAGCTCTTGAAAATTCCTTGGAATCTTTTAAAATGCCTGAGATTATAATATTTCAAAACCTTTGAAATCCAATGAAACTACTGAAATCAGTTTGAAATTCCTTGGAACCTTCTGAAGTACCCCGAAATATTTCCAAAACTTTTGAAATCCGTTGACATTTTTTTAAGATCACAAAAATTATTTTTTTTTAAATACCCAAAACTATTTTAAATCCTTTGAAATATTTTCAAATCAATCAAATGTTTAAAAGATACCCTCAGATTCTTTAAATTCTTTGAAATCCCTTGAAATTCTTTGAAATCTTATCAAATCACTTAAAATTTTTAAGAATATCCTACAACCCTATAGGTTCCATGAAATCTTTCCGTATCTTCCGAAATTCATTTAACCCCACAAAAAGTCTTTTGAATCCTTTAGTTTAGAATTATTCGAAACCCTAAAAATTCCTTAAAAATTTGTTAATTTCTGGAAAATGCCTTGGAATCTCTCAAAATACCCTAAAATATTTAAAATCCTTTCAAATATTCTGAAATCCCTCAAAACTTTTTAAATCCCTTGAAAATTTCTTAGAATTCTCTGAAGTTCCTTTAAAATCCCTTTAAATTATCGAAATGTATTTAAAAAATTTCTTGGAATCTTTCAAAATGCCCTAAAATACTTCAAAAGAATTCAGGTAAATTCAGAAACCGGTTCAGATCTAAAATCAATAGTGTTTAACACATGGGTTAATTTATTGAAAGCAAAGTCACTGAAGTGAACTTTTCATTTTAAATAGTGACTTTATCTTTAAAAAAAAAATTTCCCAGAATAATTTAATTTCCTCCCTTTTCCCTGATCTCCAAGTTTTCCTGAATTTATTTAGCCTAAATTTACCCTCGGATATAGAAGCCCCAAAAATATTCCTTGCAAAGAAAAATAAATTTCGTGAAGGCAGTGAATCGGCTCGATTCTGAAGAGCAGAATCCCCGGCTCTTTTGGTCTGGAAGGGAATGGTTTGGTAGAGAAGAGAACAGGGCATACCTGTTCCAGAGTGGGGTCCGTGTGCGGAGGATGGATTCTTTTACGATTTACCTACACACGCATAGTATAGGAATCGGGGCACGTAGCACGTACGGTGGCGCGCGCGCCGACTCGCGAGCACGGTTGCTGGCTGCCGTGGCTGCTGGTGCTGCAACTACACTGGCGCAGGGCCTTATCGAGGGTGGGGGAACGGCGTGCGCCACGGCGAGGAGAGGGGCGCGCGGCTCGCGTCTCGCAGACTTCCTCTCCCCACCCTCTCCCGGGGCCAGTGCCACCACGGCCAACCCCCTCCACCTAGGTCCCACGAGTCCTTCCCCTCCAAATTCACATCACTGGACCAGCTTTTTTCGCTGCCGGTAACTGTTCGAATTTCGTTCCCCGGCGAGTCGCTGGGGATTCGGACCCTCGATTCAAGTGCAGTGCCTCTCATGCTGGGCCCCCAATATCAAAATTTCGGACTCGGTTGCTACGTACTGATTTAAAACTTTTTTTTAATGGAAGATTTCAGATTGATGGTTAACGATAGCTTCCAATTGGGAAATTTATCGAAAACAGATTAGGCTTAGGAGGTGTTTTGATCAAACTTTAGTCAATTCTTGTCAAAAGCTTGCAATTAGAAAAGATTTAGAATTAAAAATTTGGAATCAAATTGTAAAATAAAAGATTGAAATTAATTTTGTTTCCAATGTGAAGTTAATACCATTTAATACGTTCCGATTAAATTGTTTAAATTTACACGATTACAATTTTCAGACAATTAAAAAACTATTATAATTATCAAAGTTTTGAACGAATTTCTGCAGGACTACGGTGCTATACTCTAAATTTAAATCAGTTAACATCTGACTGATTAAATTAATGAATTATGCTTTGACTGGAAAATCAGTAATTTCTGCGGTTGTTTTATGAAACAGTCAACATTATTTATAAATTGAAATTCTTTATTAAATCCCTACATTTCAAACAATGATTAAAATTAACCATAAATTATTGATTACCACATTGAAAGTTACGGATTAGATCAATTTTTTTTTCGAATTCATATTTTGCTTATCGAAACTTTAATTCGCTAAAAGTTGAACTACTTTATTAAAAATTCATTTTAGTGTTCATCATTCTAATTTGAGACTCATTTATATGGTTGAAAAATTCACTAATTTGTTGAAAATTCCTTGTTTTTTAGATAGAAATTAAATTTTTCAGCTAAAAATGCATCAGTTTCTTTGAAATTTTATATATTTTGTTGAAATTTCGCCCTTATTGGTGGAAAATAAATTATTTTGGCTAAAAAATCTCCTTTTTGGTTAAAATTTTAACTGTTTGATTAAAAAATATTTTCTTTGGTTAAAGACTGATGATATTAGTTCACAATTCGTCTCTTTGTGTTAAAATTTAACCATACTTTTTGAAAATTCGTTCTTTTTGTGGTTTTAAATTAATTTGTTTGAATGTGAAAATTTAACTACTCTATTTTTGGTTGAAAATTGATATTTTTTGGTTAAAAACTCAGCTATTTGTTTGAAAATTCATGTATTTTGTTTAATTCGTCATTTTGGGTATAAAATTAATCTTTTTGGCGAAAAATTATTTTTTTCTGAAAATTCCACCTTTTGGTTAAAAATTTATTTACTTTGTTAAAAAAACGTATTTTTTGGTATGAAATTATACTTCTAGCGAAAAATTTTGGTTTTTTAATTCTTCTATATATACTTGGTTTGAAATTTAACTATTTGGTTTAAAATTTGATTTTTTGGTTGATTATTAATCCGTTTTAGTTGAAAATTTAACTGTTTTTGTTAGTGATTCCTCATTTTAGTTGAAAATCAATCGGTTTGGTTTAAAATTGAACAATTTTGTTAAAAACTCGTTTTTATGGCGAAATTTTTTTTTAGTTAAAAATTCATTTTTTTTGTTGAAAAGTCGTATATTTCATTCAAAATTTGTCTTTGTTGGTAAAAAATTGATCTTCTGGGTTGAAAATTAATATTTTTTATTTAAAATTCAACTATTTTCTTGAAAGTTAAAGCACTTTGTTAAAAATTTATTTTTATTGTTAAACATTCATCATTTCAGTTAAAACCCTATTTCTATGGTTGGAAATTCGTTTTTTTTTTTTGATGAAAATTAGTTGTTTAAACTAGAAATTTACCTATTCCACTTTTTTCACAAGTTATCTATTTATTTAATATTCAACTATTTGTTTAAAATTTCATATATTTTGTTAAAAATTCGTCTTGATTCGTAAAAAAAAAACAATTTTGGCTGAAAATACTTTTTTTTTTGTAAAATTCAACTGCTTTTTGTTTAAAATTAATTTTGTTGTTGAAATATCAACTAAAAAGTTTTTTGTTGATAATTCATCTTTTTCTATTGAAAATTTGCCTGATGTATTGAAATTTTAACTGCTTTATTAAAAAATATATTTTTTTTTTTAATTTCATCTCTTTGAAAGTGTAATTATTTTGTTGAAGGATCATTGTTTTTGTTGTTGAAAATTAATTTTTTTGTACGTGAAAATTTAAATATTCTATATTTATTTGAAAATTGATCTTTGTTGGTTAAAAATTTAACTATTTGGTTGAAAATTCATGTATTTTGTTAAAAACTCGTTTTTTCACATTTTTATATTTTTTTCATTTAAAAATTCATTTTTTAATTGAAAATTCGGATATTTTATTGAAAATTTGTCTTTTTTTGGTGAAAAAATTGATCTTTTGGATTAAAAATTAATATTTTTCATTCAGAATTTAAGTATTTTGTTGAAAGTTAAAGTACTTATTTCTATGATTAAAAATTTAACTCTTTTGTTAAAAATTCGTTGCTTTTGTTTATGAAAGTTAATTTCTTAAACTAGAAATTTACCTATTCCACTTTTTTGACCAGTCATCTTTTTATTTAATATTCAACTATTTATTTAAAATTTTATATTTTTTGTTTAAAATTCGTCTTTATTCGTGAAAATTAAACGATTTTGGCTAAAAAAAAATTTTTTCGTTGTAAAATTTGACTAATTTATTGAAAGCTTAACTGCTTTGTTAAAAAAAAAAAATTTTCTTACTTCATCTCTTTGAAAGCGTAACTATTTTGTTGAAGATTCATTGTTTTCGTGGTTAAAGATTATTTATTTTTTGTACGTGAAAATTTAGATATTCTATTTTTATTTGAAAATTGATCTTTTTTGGTTCGAAATTCAACTATTTGGATGAAAATTCATGTATTTGGTTGAAAACTCCTTTTTTTTATAGAAAATTAATCTTTTTGGCGGAATTTTCTTTTTTTGAAAATTCAAACACTTTTTTGAAAGTTGAACTGCTCGGTTGAAGATTCATTTTTTTGGTTAATGATTTATCATTTGTGTTGAAAATTCATTTGCTTGATGGAAAATTTATATAAATATTTATTTATATTTATATTTATATTTATAAGTTACATCTGCATGGACATTTATATTCACATTTCGAATTTTTATTTGCATTTATCGTACTTAAAATTTCGATTAGAATTTAAAATGAGAATTAAGACTATAAAGATAGTTGTTTGTTCCGATTGAAATAGATGGGTCCTATGAATTGAGGAACGTGAGTCTAACGAGGAAAGGGTTGCTCCAACGGGGTCGTAAAAGTTTCCATCCGGGTCGTAAAATTTGGATTTTGACGAGGTCATATCGTTGACCCTTTGCAGTTTTGATCCTTGGTCTGGTTTTTTTTATGGGTGATTTTATTCTGTATTCAAAATGATTTGTTCCTTTTGAAAGTTTTAGAGATCCGGTCCTTGTCAGGGTTTTGACCTGTTGTTAGGTGCAGTAAAATTTTTTTTGCAATCTTAATTCTTAGTTGAAGACGTTATAAATGTTTTGTGGGGTAGTGTGCGGTTCTCACGTAATTTTATAGCAAATTTTTTGAGCGGTACGATTTTATTATGCGAGTTGGGGTTGTCGAAAGTGTTTCAAAAATTGAAACTCATTTCTGGTTTTTACTCCGTCAGAAACTCTAGTTTTCTCTTTTCATTAATAAACTTCACATTTTTAACTAAAAAATTCAAAGCTAGAATTTTTTAAAATCAATATAAATATATCCCTTTTGAAAAAATGTTATAGGAAAATCGGTATCAACCTGGAAATTCTCTTTAAATCCCTTGACATTTTTTAATCCTCCTAAAATCTTTGAACTACACGGAGATACTTAAAACCCATTGCAATTTTTTAAAATCCTGAAAACTTATTGAAATAAATAGAAATACTTTGAAATCTCTTTACATTTTTTCAAGCTCTCGAAAATTTCTTGAAACTTTTAAAAATACCCAAAAATATTTTTAAAACTTTAAAATAATTTGAAATCCCTTGACATTTTTTAAGACTCTTGAAAATTCTTTGGAATCTTTTAAAATAGTATTGAATATTTAAAATCCTTTCAAATCTTATTTAATAAAAGAAATTTGATTGAAAATTCCTTGGAATCTTTTAAAATACCGAAAAATATTTCAAAACCTTTACAATCTTTTGAAATCCCTTGAAAGTTTTTGAAGCTCATGAAAATTCCTTGGCCTCTTTTAAAATACCCACAAAAATTTTTAAACTTTAAATCAATTTAAAATCCCTTGACATTTTTTCAAGCTCTTGAAAATTCCTTGGAATATTTTCAAATGCCCTAGATTAAAATATTTCAGAAGCTTTGAAATCCAATTAAATTAATGAAACCAGTTGAAAATTCCTTGGAATCTTTTGAAATACCTCAAAATATTTTGAAAACTTCAAAATAATATGACATCCCTTGACATTTTTTACGGCTCTTGAAAATTCCTTGGAATCTTTTAAAATACCGAAAAATATTTCAAAACATTTTATATCATTTGAAATCTCTTGACATTTTTTAAACCTTTCGAAAATTCCTTGGAATCTTTGAAAATACCATTAAGTATTCCAAAATATTTTGAAAACTCTTGACATTTTTTACGGCTCTTAAAAACTCCTTGGAATCTTTTAAAATACCGAAAATATTTCAAAACAATTTATATCTTTTGAAATCCCTTGAAATTTTTTGAAACTTTTGAAAATTCCTTGAAATCTTTGAAAATTCCATAAAGTATTCAAAAATCTTTTGAGATGCCTTGACATTTTTTAGAGCTTTTGAAAATTCCTTGGAATCTTTGAAAATAACATAAAGTATTCAAAAATCTTTTGAAATCCCTTGACATTTTTTAAGGCTTTCGAAAATGCCTTAAAATCTTTGAAAATACTATTAGGTATTCAAAAATCTTTTAAAATCCCTTGACATTTTTTAAAGCTTTCGAAAATGCGTTGAAATCTTTGAAAATTCCATTAGGTATTCAAAAATCTTTTGAAATCCCTTGACATTTTTTAAAGCTTTTAAAAATTCCTTGGAATCTTTGAAAATACCATAAAGTATTCAAAAATCTTTTGAAATCCCTTGACATTTTTTCAAGCTCTTGAAAATTTCTTGGAATTTTTAAAAATACCCAAAAATATTTTAAAAACTTTAAAATAATTTGAAATCCCTTGACATTTTTTAAAGCTTTCGAAAATGCCTTGAAATCTTTGAAAATACCATTAGGTATTCAAAAATCTTTTGAAATGCCTTGACATTTTTTAAAGCTTTTGAAAATTCCTTGGAATCTTTGAAAATACCATAAAGTATTCAAAAATCTTTTGAAATCCCTTGACATTTTTTAAAGCTTTTGAAAATTCCTTGGAATCTTTGAAAATACCATAAAGTATTCAAAAATCTTTTGAA
>JAABKJ010013675.1:0-10263 GCA_011634705.1 Andricus grossulariae
AAAATAAGTTAACAAATAAAAAAAGTGTCGGTAAGGTAGGAAGCCGGTCACGTGACCCACTCGTCACATGGCCTTAACGAGTTTATTTGTGTTTACAATGTAAATCAAATCATTAGTAAAAAAAGTAATGGACACAAATTTTTATTCAATAAAATGAAAAATAAAAGCAATTTGTTAAAACAGAAATAGTCATCGCTCAACTGTGGATGAAAGGTTTGCTTTTCAAATAGTAATATGAATAAAAATGAAATAGGTAATAATAAAAAGTTAATGTAAAACATGAAAAAAATAAATTAATTAAATGAATATTAAAAATTGAATAAAATTTTTCATGAGTTTTATCCATTGCTACAGATATCCGCGGATACATATATCGAACCTCCAACGAGCTTTCATACATATACCTATTACATATATGTAAAATATACATTAACAAATTTTTAAACGCAATAAAATTAGTGTTCTTATATTTTCCTATTTATTTCTTGATTGGGAATCCACTAGTAATATATTAGAATATCAGCAGGATTTTTTATTATAATTTCGGGATATTCGCGGAAATCTCGATATCCCTGGAATATGCCACGGATATCCCGGCAAATTTATGGGAGATTTTTCAGGATATCACATATCCTGCCGAGATATCCTAGGGATATGCGAAGGGTATCATTTTGTTGTGAGGGTACGTTGTACGCTCTACTTAAATCTACACATATACATATAGAAAAGCATAATAATTACATATACCTATACAATATTATCTGCATTCAAACACAGAATAAACAAATAATCATCGCAAAATTGTGACACTTTGTATAATTTTGCAAATATAGTAAAACGACCTATATGGTCAACAACAAGTCACAAGTGTTGAAGAAGACAAAGTGATATCCTCGGCATATCCCTAGGATATCTCGGAAGGATATGTGATATCCTGAAAAATCTCCCATAAATCTGCCGGGATATCCGTGGCATATTCCAGGAATATCGAGATTTCCGCTCCGGAGGATATCGTGACAGGATATCCTGACGATATCCCGTACTGAATATCCATAGGATATCCCAATACTATAGAAAATCTCCCACGAATATCCCGAAATTATAATAAAAAATCCTGCTGATATTCTAACATATTACTAGTGGATTTCCATTCAAGAAAAAAAATTTGATAGTTGCCGAATAACAAAGCTCCCAACATGAAATTGCCGAATTATAAAATATCCGAACTAGAAAATTCTCGAATTTAAACAATTAAATTTTTTTATAAGTATTATTTATTTACTAATATACAATAATCAAGTATTTTTCATAGAAATATGTTATAATTGTATTTTTAATAAATAAATCATATTTATGAAATAAATTTGGAATTGTTTAAATTCGAGATTCTTCTAGTACAAATATTTTACGATTCAGCAATTTTTTGCCGGGAATTTTATTCTTCGGAAATTTTATTAATTGGGAATTTTATTAATCAGGATTTTTCCATTTTTTTAGGCAATTCGATGTTTTTTAAATATTCCTAAAATCACCTAAGAAATTTGGAACAAAATTTAATTTCACGCAATAAAAAATTTAAAAAATCAGAAATTCAGGTCATCTCCTGATAAATCAGGACGTCAGGTCACCCTATCATCAATCATAGACTATAATCGAACTATTCCTCTTTTTTAAATAAAAAAACCCAACTTGCCGACCATTTTTCTAAGATTGCGAAAAAAATAATGTTGTCAGAAGTTTTCGTATTTCCCGTCTAAATAGCAGAAATCACGGAGCTTCATTCATGTGGAATTTTCGTTCCAAAAGATGAATTTTTTACAAAATAGTTAAATTTTCATACCGAAAATATAAATCTCAACAAAGTAAAGTTGATATTTGACCAAATAGTTGAATTTTCAACTCAAAAAAGAAAAATTGAAAAAAAAATATAAAAATTTTCGACTAAATAAGATAAATTTTAAACCAAAAACGAAGTAGTTACATTTTCCTTAAAAAAAATTAATTTTCCATAGCAAAGAAATAAAAACCTTTAATAATATTTTTTTTTTAACAAACTAGTTCAATTTTTAACCAAAGGAATTAATTTTTAACTAAATACATGAATTTTCGACCAAGAGGATAAATTGTTAATCATAAAGATTAATTTTCTGCTGAAAAAGAAGAATTTAAAAGAAAATACGTGAATTTTTAGCAAAACAATTTTTAACAAAATAGTTAAATTTTTAACCAAAAATTGGATGTTATTTTGTCGACCAGGGTAATTAATTAATTAATTTCTGATGTTAGATTTTGCCGATTACTGGACAAATAATTTTCTAAAGAAACGAGAATCGTTTAATATATTTTAATAATAAAATAAAAGGGATACAAATAAAAAAGAACCAGAAAATCCTGATTCATCAGGACATGTCCCGATTTCTTATCGCTGTCCTGATTTTATGATTCTATTATAATTTTTATCGCGTGAACCTAAATTTTGTTTACAAGTTCTTAGGGATTCAATTTCAAAAAATTGATATGTGTGAAATTTCACTAATATTTAAAAAAAACATTGAACTGCCTGAAAAATACTGTAAAACTCCCGAATTGGAAAAGTCCCGATTAATAAAATTCCCAAATAATAAAATTTCCGAATAATAAAATTCCCGACAGAAAATTGTCGAATTATTTTACATGTTTAAAGTTTCTAAAATTATTGTTTAAATAAGTAACAATATTAATTGAAAAAAAATATTCCTTATCAAAAAAAAAATATTGGCAAGTATAGGATCCAGTACTTTTTCGCGAAAATTATTGGATTTTTAATGTTTATTCGCGAAAAAACCTAATACTTTCTTTTCATAAGGGATAATTCTGGATGAAATTTTTTTTCAATCATTGTTTTTCTAAATTTAAACAATAACTTTAGAAATTTTAAACATTAAAAATATTTTGTTATGAATGAATTTCCACCAAAAAGATAAATTTTTACCATATAGAATAATATTCTACAGCAAGAGTCGAATTTTCAACAGAATATTTTTTTTTTTTAACCAAAGAAATAAATTTCCAACTATACTGATGAATCTTCAATGAAAAAAATAATTTTGAACAAGTAGTTGAATTTTCAACTAAATAAGATTAATTTTAAACAAAAAATGGAGTAGTTGTATTTTCCGCTAAAAAAGATAATTTTTTATAAAGAAAGCAATTTTTAAGAAAAAAACATTCTCATCAAAATATTTAGAGTTTTAACCAAAGAAATTAATTTTTAACCAAATACATGAATTTTCGACCAAAAAGCTGAATTTTTAACCATAAAGATTAATTTTCTACAAAAAATGAAGTTTTAAGAATATACATAAATTTAAAACTAAATAAGACAAATTTTGAACAAAAAATGTGTTGTTACATTTTCATTTGAAAGTTTAATTTTTAATAACAAAAATATAATTTTTAACAAACGCATTTTCTACCAAAAAGTTGAATATTTATCAAAAGAAATTAATTATCAACCAAAAAGATAAATTTTTACCATGAAGATTAATATTCTACCACAAGAGACAAATTGTTCAACAAAATATGTATTTTTTTAACCAAAGAAATACATTTTCAACAAAAAATTTTCAACAAACAAACAAACAAAAAATGAAATAATAATTTTTAACAAAAAAAAATTGTAACAAAAAAACATTCTCAACAAAATATTTGAGGTTTGAACCAAAGAAATTAATTTTTAACCAAAGATATGAATTTTTGACCAAAAAGATGAATTTTTAGCTATAAAGATTAACTATATACCAAAAAGGAAGAATTATTCGGAAAATACAAGAATTTTCAACTAAATAAGAGACATTTTGAATAAAAAATGGAGTATTTATATTTTCATTAAAAATTTCAAACTTGGACAAAAAAACAATTTTTAACCAGAAAAAAAAATAATTTTTAACAAAAGACAACAACTTTTAATGACAAAGATTTCTTTTTTTAACAAAATAGTTCAATTTTTAACCGAAGAAAATAATTTTTAACCAAATACACGAATTTTCGACAAAAAAAAATAAATTTTTTGCCAAAAAATAATTTTAAAGAAAACACATGAATTTTCAACTAAATGAAATAAAAATCGAATTGCCTGAAAAATACTGTAAAATTCCCGAATTGGAAAAGACCCGATTAATAAAATTCCCCAGTAATAAAATTTCCAAATGATAAAATTCCCGCCAGAAAATTGTCGAA
Source organism: Andricus grossulariae (assembly GCA_011634705.1). Taxonomy (NCBI): domain Eukaryota; kingdom Metazoa; phylum Arthropoda; class Insecta; order Hymenoptera; family Cynipidae; genus Andricus; species Andricus grossulariae. Next base: position 4,219 of record JAABKJ010013675.1, read on the forward strand.
TTATAAAATATCCGAACTAGAAAATTCCCGAATTTAAACGATCAAATTTTTTTATAAGTATTATTTATTTACTAATTTACAATAATCAAATATTTGTTTGTAAAAATATTTGATTGTTGTATTTTGAATAAATAAATAATATTTATGAAAGAAATTTTGAATTGTTTAAATTCGAGACATTTCTAGTTCAGATAGTATAATGATACAATTCCTAAATTATGAAATTCCCGAATGTCAAATTTCAGAATTGCAAAATTCCCGAACAATAAAATTTCTGAATACATATTAAAATTCCCGATCTGGAAACTTCCCGAATGTCAAATTCCCGAATTGGAAAATTCCCGAATAATAAAATTCTTAAACAGTTTATATTATTACTGAATTTGATAATTCCCGAATAACAAAATTCCCGACATAAAGTTGCAGAATTATGAAATATCCGAACTAGAAAATTCCCGAATTTACACAATAAAATTTTGTTATAAGTATTATTTATTTACTAACATAAAATAGTCCAATCTTTTTTTATACAAATATTTTATTATTGTATTTTGAATGAATAAATAAATAATGCATTGGGAATTTTATTAATCGGGACTTCTCCAGTATTTTTTAGGCAATTTGATGTTTTTTTAATATTAGTATAATCACCTACGAAATCGTGAACAAAATTTAGTTTCAGGCAATAAAAAATATTAAAAAAAAAAAACAGAAAATCAGGACAGCGATAAAAAATCAGGACATGTCCTGATAAATCAGGACGTCAGGTCACCCTACCATCAGTCACATACCATAATCTACCTATTCCCGAAAAATAAAATTCCCGACACAGTGAAATTTCCGAATTAGAAAGTTCCTGAATAATAAAACTTCTGAATTATAAAAATCCCGAAGAATGAAATTCCCCTATTGGAAAATTCCTGGATTATAAAATTCCCGCATAATAAAATTCCCGTGTATGACTAAAAAATCCCGAAAAATAAAATTCCGGAATGTCAACTTCCCCAATTAGAAACTTCCCGAATAATAGAATTCCTGAATTATAAAATTCCCGATTAATAAAATTCCCTATTTGGAAAATTCCCGAATAATAAAATTCACGAGTATGACTAAAAAGTCCCGTAAAATAAAATTCCAGACACCTTTCAAAACGTAGGGCCAGAGAATCAGCGGAAAGACACAACCCCCAGAGCGCCCACGCTCCCACCCTGGTCGGTTGTCAAAATGTAAAACAAGAACTTATGGAAGAAAAAAAATTAAATTTTTTTTGGAAAAATTAGAAAAAATATAGGCTCCGGAAGCTAGGACCACGACCACCCACATAGGGGTCGATCCCCACGCAGCTGGAGGTATATGTCATCCGCCGGGCTCCCTCCAACAACACCAGAGGGACACCAAAACGGCGGGTCCTTGTTTAGTGTGACTCTACTTTTTTAAACCTCCTGACAAACAATCAAATGAAAATTCAAAAACATTGAATAAACCAAAATATAAATATAGGAAAAAAACAGAACAATTTCCGATTCAATAAAGGTCGAATAAAATTCGTAGTAGAAAACAACTTAGCTTTTCCTGGACAGCAAATCGATAGATTTCCGAATCCACATTCAGCCTTTGTGCCTTCATTAATCGACCAACAAACTTGTAGCTCTTCTTTTAACATCAATAGCAAAATTAGTGATTTTTCCTGCAACGACCTCGACACGACCCGACTCGATTCATCGGCACCAAACACTGCCTCCTGTCTTTTTTCCTTTTTCTCCAACACCGACTTTTCCTTTTGTATTCAGCTAAACCGTATAACCTTTTATGGTCGGGCAAAACCCCCGACCCCTCAGTCGCAACAACAATCGTCCCACGCGTCAGGGTCGTCAACATGCAGCATGACTCATTTACTCATTTACTTTGCGATCTGACCTTATCCATTAAGTACATCAGGCAAATCTCCAGAAATATTGACTCCTTCCACAAATGAGAAAAACTCGATAAAACCGTAAATTGTCAAAAATCAACTTTTTTATAATTTTATTTCATCAAATCATTACGGCAGTTGCGTTGCAGGATTGAATAAATAGGAGACATCCGCACCGACAATATTCATACTATCGAGAGCTGTAGGCAGAACTTGAGCTTACCAAGTATCCCACACTGAGAGACCTTCTATTCGAATAAATGATAAAAATGAATCAAATTTTAGTATACCTGTGTAATAAAACACGGAAAAATGTTGAACTATTCGAGTTATTCATATTAAAGTACCGAAATTTGACATTTACATAATAGTCTTTATTAAGTTTCAGTAGAGAAATTAGTATGTTGAATACGAAATGTTATGAATCTGTATTTATAAAATTAATCGTACTAAAAAGTGATATGGTGCTTACTAGTTTGTCTAAAAATAATTTCAATAAGCAAGAAAGTGAAGATTATAACCTGTGAAATTTATTTCAGAAATTTACATTATGAGTAAGAACATGCCAGAAACCTGCGATCCATTATAGAAATTGAAACTCAAGTCTCGATTTTTCGTATAGTGCTATTTGATATTATGTTCCCGAGTATGTCGGAGCAATCTCGATTTTTGCCGAGCGCGTTCGTGCCACTGCACGAGTGCGCGTGTACCGGCAGACGACGGTAGGATACTTCCTTTATCATTTTGCAGTCATTTTCATTTGATCTCTTGAAGCTAACAATTTTTTAATTAAAAAAAAAATTAAAACTGTACTCTAAACTGAAGCACTTGAAGTGGGATTCTTGAATTTTAAACTTTTAAAACTGAACACTAAAATTTATTCAAACAACTTTTTGTTCAACTTCTTAATAATTTACATGTATGAAATGGAACGTATTAACACTTTTCAATTGAACAATTTTAAATCTGATGATGTGAAAGTGTTATCATTTTCAATTTGCTGAAGTGAACAATGAATCAACAAATTGTTAAATTTTTTAAATGATGTCATTTTAAGCTAGAAACATTAACTTTTTGAATGAAAAGTTAAATTATTTTAATTTTAAGTAGCTTCAAATCAATAATTGATCCATTTTTTTCTTATTTCAAATACCTTTAATCATTTTCTTTAAATTATTTTTTTGAAATAAAAAATAATACAAAATATTCAGAAAAGATATAATTAAAAAATGTTTATTATCCTGAAATCTTTCGAAAACCTTAGATAGTTTTCAAATTTTATTTAAAAATCTTCGAAAAACTACACTTTGTTTTGAATGTTTTGAAATATTTTCAAAACTTCTAAATATTTTTTTCAATGATTCAAATTTTCACTAAAATTTTTTTCAAAACCTGCAAAATTATAAAAAAAGGTCAAAATAGATGCCGAGCGCCTATGAGGGAAAATTTTTAGAGAAAAATGTTTGAAAAAAATGTTATTAAATAAAAATTATGTAACAAAAATTAATGAAAAAATCTTTGAAATAAATTCATTTTTTGAATTGAAAAAAAAAATTTATTCATTTTTTCAAACTATTTTCTTTAAAAAAAAACCTAATTCAATCGTTCGAACATTCCCATCGCAAATTTTCCCTCACCTACTCCACCTATTTTCTCCTCCCACAGATTCTTTTTTCACAATTTTGGAAATCTTTGAAAATCTTTTTATATATTCCCCTGAAATTAATTTTTCAAAATAAAAAGTCCTTTTCAATTTTTCTCGTAATCGTGAGAAATTTTTTGGATTCTTATAAAGCCTGTCAAAATTCTTAAAAGGCTTCAAAATTTTTTGTTCTAAACCTGAAGAAATATACACTTTTTAAAGCTTATTTAAAATCATTCCAAGATTTACATTAATTCTCAATCTTTTCAAAACTTCTCTTAAAAAAAACATCTCTTGAAACAAGTCTATATTTTTCTAAATTACTAGGTGCTCAATTGCTATTTATACATCAATATTTAACAATGTCAGTTACAAATTTAAATTGTTCAAAATAAAAAGTCTTTTTCAATTTTCCTAGGAATCGTAAAAAAAATTTTATTCTTGTAAAACCTTTCAAATTCTTGAGAAGCTCGCAGATTTTTTGTTCCAAACCTCAAAAAATTTACATCTTTTTTTGATTATTTGAATTCATTTCAAAATTTACATTGATTTTGAATCTTTCAAAACTTTAAAAAAAATATATCTCTTGATATTACTCGATTTTTTCGAAATTACTTAATGTTTAATTGCTATTTATACATCAAAATTTTACAATTTCACTTACAAAATAAAAATTTCCAAAATAAAAAGGCCTTTTCAATTTTCCTAGGAATAGTAAAAAAAAATTTCATTCTTATAAAACCTTTTACAATTCTTAAAAAGTTTTTATATTTTTTGTTCCAAGCCTCAAAAAGTGTACGTTTTCAAAAATTATTTGAAATCATTTCAAGATTTACATTAGTTTCGAATCTTTCCAAAACTTCTCTTTAAAAAAACGTCCCTTGCAATTTCTCGTTTTTTTCTAAATTACTAATTGTTAAGTTACTATTCATGCTCCAGAATGTAACTGTGTCACTTATAAATTAAAAATTTTCAAAACGAATCAATTGATATTGTAACATTCAAAGTTTTTAATTCTTTAAAATTTTGATGATTCAAGACTTTCTTTTTCAAAATGTTAAGTTTCAAATATTACATTTTTAATTGCTCGTTCTACATGAACAGTAAAATATTTCTACTAATTAAATAATTGTTCTTTTTTCTAATTAAAATTTTTAAAATTTTAATGGGTTAAAAATGGAATATTTTAGACTGAAACAGTATTTGAATCGAATTTAAAATTTAATCATTTGGACGTTCACGTTTGTTTAACTACTAAGGCTTTCGAATTGCAACAGTTCAATGTTTAAAGATAAAATATGTAAACTCTTTAATTTCGAACGGTTTCAGAGTCATCTTGAAAAATCGATTATTGCTAACATTATAAAAATTAAAGTATAGTTCGATTGAAAAAATATTATATTATAATTACTAATAATAATAATTGATATACTATCAACGAATATTGCTAGTTTATTATTCAAAATAGCTCAAACTAGAATATTCCTCGCTTCACCGTCCTGCCCAGTTTTCATTGACGACAGCTGTAGAAACTACGGCAAAAGAAACCTTTTGCCTGTTTTTTCAATCCATATAAAGTTCTTTTTGACACAAATTGAATCATATGGCTGCAACATGAGCTTTTAGCTTGAAGCGAAAAAAAAATAATTCGTGCCGCAAAATACTTCTTTTTGAAACAAATGCAAATCCTCTTAAACTTAAATTTGAGAGGTAATGTCATTTGTATTAAGAAACCTCTTTTTGACACAAGAGGCTATTTCTTTCAGTTCATATATCGGATATTGTTAGAATGATGTAAAGTTTTGAAACTTGTGTTGCCTTTATTTAGGAGATGGAAAGTAAAATAAGGCAAAAAGAATTCAATTTAGTACCTAACATGTCCCCAAATACAAATGTACAAAATTAAATTGAGAAATAATGTCGCAAACATTGTATGAATGATTAACGCTTAATGTTTGTATATATACGAATCATTTGTATTAGGTTACAGATTCTAAAAGTAGCGATGAATATTGTAAGATTGAAGAAATTCATTTTTCAAATCAGTCGCTGAAGATCTACTTTTCTTCAGCGGAACTTACATTTTACGATAGACCTAAATAAAATCACTTAGATCAAATGAAGGGCTAGAAAGCCAATTTTTACTTTCAAAAACATGCAGTCTACATGCTACATATTTTTTTCTATATATTGATATTGACATTGACAATCTAGATACTTTTGACGTTTATTTGTTTCTCTCGACCCATGTACGTAAATATTCTCTTACTCTCGATTGATTCTTTCCATTTCTTAAAAAAGATCTTCACATCTGTGCAAAATCTGTAAAAGTAATCGGAATAGCCTCTTATATACAAACGTATTCAAAAACAACTTCAACTTCAATTGGAGAAAGCTTCAAAACAAAAATCACGGGATAAGCTTCCAAAATATTTAATAATTCTCCAGGTGGAAAATTCTGTAGTACGCCTGAGTTCACCGCCGGCGCAGT
>JAABKJ010013676.1:0-10263 GCA_011634705.1 Andricus grossulariae
ATGACAGGTCTTAGCGATGAGGAGAGAAATAGACTTGAAAATGATTACAGACACAAAAAGAGGAAAGTTAAACGACTGTTCAAGGAAAGTAAAGATACAATCAGAACAGAAGAAGCGAATAAATTACAAAACGACTTTCAAGGAACCATGAGACTAATATTTAAAGAGATAAAAGTCAAAGTACAGAGTTTGTCAGCATGAGAAACAGCAAAGGTGAAATGCAACAGAGCTGTGAGATAGAAAATAACGCATTAGAAAACCCAATTGAAGAAGTCTGTGTCACTGAGATTAGAGATATAATTAAGAACTTAAAAAATGGTAAGGCTGCTGATGTAGACAGTATTAACGCTAAAATGCTTAAATACGGGGGCGACTACATACCTCACAGGTTATGCGAATTGATAAATTCATGTATCGAAACGGGAGAAGTCCCAGACGATTGGACAAACGCGATTATCATACCAATATACAAAAGAAAGGGAGATAAAACAACTTCAATAATTACAGAGGTATCAGTTTACTAAGTACCGTAGGTAAAATATACTCAAAAATACTTATTGGTAGGTTAACAGAAATAACAGAAGAAAAGATATGGGAAGTCCAAAGTAGATTTATATCAGGAAGATCATGTACAGATCAGATATTCAGCTTAAGACAGTTCACAGAAAAAGCTTAAGAGTAGGAAAGAAAGTTTTGTGTGCATTTGTTGACCTAGAAAAAGCATTTGGCAAGGTAAATAGAAATAAATTTTGGGATGTCCTTAAATAGTACGGAGTCCATGGATGGCTCCTACAAGCAATACAAACAATATATGCAGGCAGTAAAGCGACTGTAAGAGTTAATTGGAAACTGAGTCACTGTTTAGAGATTGTGCAAGGTGTGAAACAAGGATGCGTTATGTCCTCATGGCTATTTATCATATTTATGGATAAGTGTCTAAGAATGGCCCTTTTCAACGAAAAAGGTATAGATCTCGAAACAGTGAAGGTCAATCGAGGACTTGCAGAGAATGTTGAATAAACTTAATGCAAGCATGAAGAACATGGAACTCAAAATTAACGTAAATAAAACAAAGATAATGATGTTTGAAGGGAAAAGCGAGAAAACAATATGCATCATTGACCTAAATAATGAGAGATTAGAGCAAGTTGACAAATACGTACATCTGGATAGCCTGTTCACTAGCGACGGAAAAATATATGGGGAGTTAGATTGGCGCATAAATGAGGGTAAGAAGGTTATCAGTAGAGCAGGGTCCATTCTCAGACATAAAAACAAATCGAAAAAATCTAAAATGACCATATATAATTCTATGATTGTACCGGCTGTACTATACGGTAGCGAGACATGGACATGTCAAGAAAAGGACAAGAGTAAAATTAACGCGATTGGCATGAAACCTCTGTGCACAATATGCGGGAAAACACTGATGGACAAAGTTCGAAACGAGATAATCCTCAAAGAATCTGGTACAGCAAAGACACTAGTTGATACAGGGGAAAGAAATCAGAAAAAAAAAATTACTACTTTTCACCAAATGGATGTAGTTTTTTCTACGAAATCGACTTCTAAACACTCATAAAGGACCCTATTTATCAGAGGATTGTTTGTAAGGTGACGTCATTTGTTATTTATTTAAATAACTATAATAAAAACATACGAATTTTCGTAAACTTTCAATGACTTTAGAAAATTAAAATTTTACATTATATAGTGGCTTTAGCTGCAAAATTTTGTAAAACATTCCTTGCTTTAGAAATATTATGTCACTCATGACAATAACCTACGACTTTGTTGATAATCAGAATTATATGCAATGGTTTGATATCCAAAGATTTATTGTGCTTTCACTGATCATAATTTAGAAAGCAGATCTCATTATAAAAATTCCCTTTCGAGATTATAACCTCTATAACCACCTAATAGATTTGTAGAAACTGTAAAAAAAAAGATTATTTTACAATAATCTATATTGATAAGAGCCGATTTTTCCTCGCTGAGTGAACTTTCATTGTCAGTCTCAGGACTGGTAATAGTGGTAATTAAATGATTAAACGGTAGTGGTGCGAAGGTGTATGCGGGGAGTTTACTTTCTAGCATTTAGCAGACTTGCCCCGTCGTTCGCAGATATGGGAATTAATCCACTCGCCCGAGGCTGCCCCAGGAGTCGCGCAATCGCCATCCTTGGATTTGGATCTGGAGCACTTGGTCTTGGCAAGTCTATAAACCGCATATTTCGATCGGTTTTTCGCTGAAATCAACTCATTTTGCGTCGCCTCATCAGAATTCTAGGCTGGCTGCTGCTTTGCACGAGGGAAAAACGGCTACCGATAAGAAAAGAAGAATGTCCCCTCACTGACGTTTACGACGCGCTGAAACCGACACTAAGACGTTCCCACCTTGTCCTCCTTAAATTGTAAGATTCTAACATTGTAACTCACGATTGAGTCAATTCTCACTCTCATTGCAATTAGCAATAATCAAGCCTCATTCATTTTCAACGAGACTCATTGTATCCCTCGGTAAGCTCTCAAAAAAATTCTTGTAGATTATTTCCTGGCTTTTTATTGGTTTATGAATATTTTTTCGGAAAATATCGAAACTTTGTAATCCAAGTCATCAAATTGTCAAAATTAACATTTCAAACTCAAAGTTGCGAAGTGTCCTTATATGGAAATCTTGTATTTTCGCGGGGTTAGTTGGTAATCTTGCGTAATACCTGGTAATCTTGTGTTATTATATATTTAATTTTTTAAATCTCTTGTAACTTTTTGAAATCTCATGTAATTTCAGGGTTACTACTGGTCAGGGAATTTTAAACTGGTCAGGGAATTTCAGGGAATTTTCTATGAACTGAAGTTGAAGTTAATTTGATTATTTTGTTTAAAATTCAACAATTTTGTTAGAAATTCATTCTTTTTGGTTGAAAATTCAACTGATTTTTTGCAAATCAATTTTTTTTGTTTGAATATTCAACCGTTTTGTAGAAAATTTGTGTTTTCAGCATGAATAGTCCACGTTTGTTATAAGATTTTTTTCTTTATTGACTGAAAAATCTTTCATCATTTTAGTTGAAAAATCTTTTTTCTTTGGTTAAAAATGTAATTTTTTTTTAAAACATTCTTTTTCAAAATTAACTTTTTTCAAGTGAAATGTCAACTTTTCCAATATTTCATGTTTCGTTGAAACTGTATCTTCTTTAGTTGAAAATTCAACTCTTTTGTTGAAAACTAGTTTTTTTTTGTTTAAACATTAATTTCTAATCGTAAAAATTTAATCTTTTTTGGTGAAAAAAACTGCAACTGTTCGGTTGGAAATTAATATGTTGTATTTGAGGATTCAACAATTCTGTTGAAAATTCGTCTTTTTTGTTGAATTCAATTGTTTTTGTTTGACAATTAATTTTTTGAGTGAATATTAGCCTTTTCTATTTTTTACTGAAAATTGATCTTTTATAGTTTAAAATTCATATATTTTGTTGACAATCAACAATTTTGTTAAAAAGTCATAATTTTTGGTTAAAAATTAATATGTTTTTATTGAGGATTCAATGATTTATTTTAAAATCTGTCTTTTTATCGAATTCAATTATTTTTGATTCACAAATAATTTCTTTGAGTGAAAATTTAACTATTCTATGTTTGGTTAAAAATTTATATTTTGTAGTTGAAAATGTATTTTGGGATGAAAATACATAATTTCAGTACAAGAATTCAACCGTTTTATAGAAAATTCGTTTTTTTCTGTATAAAAATTCTACATTTGCAATGACATTTTTTTTCTTATTGACTAAAAATTCTACCTTTATTAAAAAATTATTTTAATAATTTTATAAACTGAAATTTCAACTATTCCAATATTCCACGTTTCATTGAAAATTTACCTTCTTCAATTGAAAATTCAACTTTTTTGTTTAAAATTCGTCTTTTTGGTTTAAAAATTAATTTCTTATCGTAGAAATTTAATCTCTTTTGGTAAAAAATGCAACGTTTTCTTTAAAAATCAATCTGGTAAAGGGTTCAATTATTTTATTAAAAATTCATCTTTTATTGTTGAATTGAACTGTTTTTGGTTGAAACTTACTTTTTTCTAGTCAAAATTTAACTATTCTATTTTTAGTTAAAAATTTATCTTTTTTAGTTGAAAATCCATCTATTTTGTTAAAAAGTGGTATTTTTTGATAGAAAATTTACTTTTTGGTTGAAAATTCAACTATTTGGTTGAAAATTTCTTTTTCCTTGGTTGAAGATTCAAAATTCAATCAAAAAACTAATTTGTTTGGTTGTAAATTTAAATATTTTCATAACATTTGACTTTTTTTTGTTAGAATATTCATTTTTGCTTGAAAATTGATCTTTTTTAGTAGAAAATTCATACTTTTGGGTTGAAAAGTCAACTGTTTTCTAGATAATCCATTTTTTGGTTTGCAGATTCAACAGTTTTGATGTAAATTAACTTTTTTGATAAAAATTCATATTTTCGGGTAAAAAATCGATTGTTTTATCGAAAATTCGCCTTTCTGGCTTTATTGACTAAAGAGCCTTTATTAGTTGAAAATTTAACTCTTTTTCGAAAATTTAACAATTTTGTAGAAAATTCCTTTTTCTTTTGTTCTAAATTCACTTTCTGAACTTAAAACTTGTAATTGAAATTCCTATAGTTGGAACTTTATGTATTTTGCTGCAAATTCGTCTTTCTTGGTAGAAAATTAATTATTTTGGTTAAAAATTCACAAAATAGCAAGATTTCCGGTAATTGCATTTTTCAATTGTTTGTACAATTTATATTTTTTCAAGTCTTGTGTTCATTCCAAATCATTTTGCCTTTAATTTATAATAGTTGAATAAACAATTCAATGTCTTGAGCAAGAAATATTATTCGTGTATAATTAGTTTAAGTAAGTTCTAACTTTTCATGATTTAGCATAGACAAAAATTTAAATAAATAGAAATTGTTTAACCAATTACAAAATGCCTGCTACAAAAAATATACCCCCTAACATTCATTAATTCTGTAATTAATTTCAGAAAATAAGAACATTTTATGATTTGGTAGGAAAACACAAATTGATGAAAATATAAATTGTTTAAACAATTTGAAAATAACTTATTAAAAAATATTATTCTCAACATTCACTTTCTGTATCATCAATTTAAAAAATACTGACTTTTTATCGATTACTCGGTGTAATTAAATTTTTGTAACAAATAACAATTGTACAGATAATTTGAGATTGGATCAATTAAACGCAAAGCTGAAAAAATTAATTTTTTTTAATTATTCAACAATAATGCATATTTTATTTAAACCTTTTGCCTAATATTTGACATAAAAATCGGTGGCAACATGTTTTCGATATGTATTTAAAAAATATACGATATGCTTATTAATTTGAAACATTAGTTATTCATATTTTATGTTAAAATATGTATTTTTTCATATGTGCTCACCTTTGCATCCTAATTTATCCAACCAATTGGTTCCAAATTTTAACGAGATGTCTGTAGCAACACATTTTCATACAAATTGCAGGAATTTTGTATATCTTTAAGAATTTTTAAGGACAACAATTAAAATGATAATTTATTCTTTATTCTTCCATTATGATGAAAGGAAAAAAAAGTTTAAGAAAATAAAATATATTTCTATAAAATGTTATAGAACATTGGGTGTCGGTTAAGTATCTGGCGGAAAGAAGTTGAATTTTCGACCAAAAAAAAGATTTTTTAACAAAATAGATACATTTTCAGCAAAATAGTTTAATTTTTTACCAAATTTTTCAATTTTCCGCCTACAAAAATTTATCTCTTTCAGTAAAAACTTCACCTTTTTTTTTGGTTAAAAATTATAATTTTAGGTAAAAAAGTTCTTGGTTGAAAATACAACTGTCTTCTAAAAAATTCGTTTTTTTTTGTTAGAGATTCGACTATTTGGTTAAAAATTCAACTTTTTGAGTTTCACATTCATACATTTTTATTTGAAAATTCGACCATTTGATTGAAAATACGTCTTTGTAGATTGAAAATTCAACTATTTAGTTAACAACTCATTTCGTTCAATTAAAAACTCAACCATTTTCTTAAAAACACAATATATTTTCACGTGAAATCTTAAACGTTTTATAATCAATTTAATATTGCACCTATATCCCAATTTCGTTGAAAATCTAAAAAAAATTACAAAAATTAAAATCCTTTTCCTGACATCATTTTGGGTTACGAAAGACATGAAATCCCATCAAAAACATCTGCAATGCATAAACTCTGCCAAGTACAACTAAATGAATTTTTAAAATAAAAGTTGGCCAAGTAATTTGGAAAAAAATTATAGAAATATATACATAAATATTTTCAAAATAATTTCTTCAAAAAGTCATATTAGACATGATAAAACTTGGCAGGATTGAATGTTATAAACAAAATTATTTTAATAAAGAATTGCTAGGAATAAGAGATTGATGATATAATAAGAACCAGACAAGATGTATAATTTCTTAAATGGTGTTTTAATATTTATTTATAAAATTTCCAAGTTTCATTTTATTATTTAATTATGAATCTTTCTTTCCCAAATTACTTGGCCAACTTTGATTTCACAAATTCATGTACTTTTATTAAGTAGATTTTTTGCATCGCAGATGTTTTTGGTGGGACAATAAATAAGGGATTTAAATTATTTATGTTAAAAACTTTTCCCTGATGATTATTGCTTAACTTTTCCCCGGTCTACTAAACAAAATTTCTTCAATTATTTGATTGATTCACTTATTGCATTCTCTCAGTGCACTTGTAATTTACACCTGTTGCGAATAATGTTAACTGGTAAGTATATCTGACAGGATCTAAATTACCCATATAAAATTATCGAAGCGGGACCAGCCTATACTGAAGGTAAAGCGAGCCCCCGATAACGCCCCTAAAACTAGTTACGCCTGAGTTGACACAATTACGTGAATTACGTTGCTCAAGAGACCGGTTATTGAACTGGTCTATAAATTGATAAAAGTTATGATTTTTAAATTCCAGATGCTACGACGTAATGATTTCGAATATAATATATCATACTATTTAAATATTCATTTTCAACTTCGATTATAGCAAATTGTAGGTATGGAATTTGATCATTAGTTATAGACTTTCGTAACTTCTTTTAAAGTCAGTCATATTATAATTATACGTCATAAATTTTGCAAATAGAAAAGGTTCGATAAATTTGTAACATTAATATCTAGAGAATGAACATATTTGAAATATTGTCGTATGTATTTATACACCATATATCTATATCAAAATTGAAATAATATGGTGACAGACTATAATTAACATTGTTACACCTTAAAATTATCGGCATTAAATTCAGTAAAATGTAACTGAATTAATATGAAAATTGCTCGGAAATTTTTTTCCTCATAATACCACGAAAGGTTGTCAAATTCTGCGCCTAATAAGCCCATTTTTATGTGTTCGAAAAATAAGAATAACTCTAGAAATATTTAACATTTTTTTAAGTTATTGGGCTCATTGTTAAGGTAAGTCTTTACAGTATTTTTCTAAATTGTTAAGATTTTTTTAGAATTTTTTCTCTAGTCTCTGTTCTAGGATCAAACTTGGTGTAAAAGTAATATTTATATAGTTGATTATACTGATATTAGTTGAATTTTCAACAAAAAAGATGAACAACAAAACAAAATACATGAATTTTCAACCAATTTTGAAATTTTCGAAAGAATTTCAACGTAATAGTTAAATTGTCAACCAAGGAAATTAATTTTTAACCAAGAAGATTAGTGTTAAACCAAGCATGGAATAGTTGAATTTTTTAAGCAAAGAAATTAATTTTTAACTAAAACAATAAATCCTTGATCAAAAAAATGAAAAAGAAATCCAATAGTTAAATTTTCAGTTAAAAAAATTAATTTTCAATAATAAAAACAAATTCCAATCAAAGAAATGAATTTTCAACCAAAAAGAATACATGACTTTCCAGCCACGTTTTGCAATTTTAAAGGAATTTCAACCTAATAATTAAATTTTCACCCGGAGAAATGAATACAGAAATTTTCAACTACATAGCTGAATTTTCAAGTGAAGAAGATAAATGTTAAGCCAAACATGGAATAGTTAAATTTTCAATGAAAAAGTCAATTTTAACAAACAAAAAACGAATTTTCAGTAACATATTAAAAGTTTAAATCAAAGAAATTAATTTTCAACTAAAATAATAAATCTTTAAAAAAAATGAATTCTTAACCCAGTAGTTGAACTCTCAACCCAAAAGATGAATTTTCAAGAAAATTTTCAATCAAACATAAATTTTGGCCAAGAAGATTAAAAGTCTATAAAAAAGATAAATTTTCGACGAAAAATAAAATAGTTAAATTTTCAGTCAAAAAACCTAATTTTCAATAATAAACAAAAACTAATTTTCAATCAAAGAAATGAATGTTCAACCAAAAAGATTAATTTGGTACCAAAAGAGATTAATTTGAACAAAATACATGAATTTTCCACCAAAATTCCATTTTTAAAGTAATTTCCAACCTAATAGTTAAATTTTTAACCAAAGGTGAATTTGCCACCAAGAAAAAGAATATTCTACCACAAAAGACAAATTTTCAAAGAAACACATAAATTTTCAAACAAACAGCTGAATTTTCAATCTAAGAAGATAAATGTTAAACCAAACATGGAATAGTTAAAATTTCAGTTAACAAATTTTATTTCGAAAAATAAAAATGTTCAACAAAATAGTTAAATTTTGAACCAAAATAACAGTTTCAACTAAAATGATGAATCATCAACAAAAAATTAATTTTTAACAAAGCAGTTTCACTTTCAACGGAGTTTAAAATGTATTGTTTGTGTGTTTCAAATGTTAAAAATATATTGAAAGTACGGTGTCAGATAATCGCACAGGCGACGAAAAATATTTTTTTAATGAGAAAAATAATCTGCTAACTTTCACGAATTGTAAGTAGATGAAAAAAATTGTATCGTTCATGTCAAAATTTACTGGAATTTTCTCGCTATTATAAAGAAACTTCTTTGAATCATATACACCGTTTTCAAATCATATAGGATTTTTTGAAAATCTATAACAAAATGTTGAAAAATGAACCGAGTTTTTTTTCCTACGGAGCGGGTAATTAGTGATTATCTACTGCAAGTTTATTATTTACTGCAGGTGGTCTTCCCTACATATTATCATCTACTTATGAAAAATATAAAATTTTAAAATGTGTTATTTTTAAAAAAATCGACTTTTAAGAATTTTAGAAAAATAGCCGCGATTTTATCATTTTTCAAGAAATTTTAATTATTTTGGATCAAGTGAGGAAAAGTCCCAAATAAGTACGTTCGTTGCGAAAATACTGGATTTTGACAAAAATTTCTGTCATTTTTTGAGAATTCGCAGATAATCTTCAAAGGATTGTAAAAAATAAAAATTAAATTTTTGTGGTCAATGTGTGAAATACATGTCCCTTCATTTTGACTCTTCAGGGTGTCCCCTCAAATCCTAGAAAAAAAATCCCTGATAGAATACGAATAAAATATTACTTTTCAAACATCACCCCCATAAGTCTGTTTTATAGGGTCCCAAAAAACCACATTTAAGTAAAAAATGGGTTTTGCGAGTTTTTGGCGCTAATTATGATATTTTTTAGGGTCTTTTGATGCAAATTGTTTCTCGTACATAAAATACTACTTCATGCTGATAAATACATGTTCAAATCGATTTTTTAAACAATTTATTATTATTTTTAGCAATTTTCTCTAAGAATAGAGTTAGAAAGTCGTGGGTTATTCAAAAATTTTCCACTTCCTGTCCAATTTTCAATTAAAGAGAGAGATTAATGTTAATTTTATTAATTAATGTTAATTAATGTTAATGTTAATTAATGTTCATTAATGTTGACAAACATAATTGTTCAAAAAATGAATTATTATTTTAATAATATTCTCTTAGAATAATGCTGGAAAATTGAATTTTTTTCTGAAATTTTTAACTTATTATTCACTTTTCACTTGGAGTGAGTTAAGATATAATTAAAGTTAACAAATTATCATTTTAAGCAATTTATTATTATTAATAATAATATTCGATTTGAATAATGCTAGAAAGTTGCGGTTTTTTTCTGAAATTCACAACTATTAATCTACTTTTCACTTCGAGTGAGTTAATAATTAATTCAATTGAGCAAACATTATTATTCAAACAAATGATTATTATTCATCATTATTATTATATTATATTATATTATAT
>JAABKJ010013677.1:0-10263 GCA_011634705.1 Andricus grossulariae
TTGTGGGTGGCACTGCGTGATACTGGTGACGTAACCGCATAGTTCGTTGCGTTAGGGAGTTAGCCCAATGCAACGTGGCTGACTGCAAGAGCCGTAGCTCTTGGGCGATGGGATCGCCACATCCCACGCCTACCATAACCATGAATTTGACGGCTGTGTTGGCTGTAGCATTGCTACTGATAGGAAAGGGACTAAGAGGAACACCAAAACCCATCATTTGTCATGGAGAGTCTTTTAAATATATTAAAACGCTTGTCGCTTCCCGAGGATCGTCGGGGCGCCCCTGGAGCCACCGCTGAAGGCCACAGCATGCGGGACGGTGGTAACGGTAAGCTGCGAGATGGTCGGGCAGATCTCGCTAATCAAACAGCTGGCCAGCAAGAACATCTGCGACAAACGGAAAACTGTGGAACATCAACAGTGCCTGCTAAGGATGCTTTGGCTAGCGTTAGCAATTTGCAGCCAGCCACCTCAACCGAAATACCGTGGGAGAGAATCGAGTGGGATACCACAATGAAAGAGGAATTGGTGCGTCTCTATTATGAAGGTGCGAAGTATGAACCCAAAAGCGAAAAGGGATACAACTTTAGGACGAAGTTTGCTGAAAAGTATCCAGATATAAAGAAAGTCGCACGAAAAGATCTTATAGCTAAGGTAGAGGACATCAGGAATAATCTACACATCTCAGAAGAAGGAGCAATACAAATTAAAGAATGGATTGATTTGGCGTGGAAAAACGTCGATAATGAACATCAGCTACAGAACGCTGCGCCGAAAGATCAAGCGGCAGCAGTAATGTTCTTGCGTAACCTAATGGTGATCTAGTACCACCACATCCTCCAGAGGCAGATCGCTTAATACAACCAGAGTGCAGAAGCAGAGGTTCAGCAAACAAAAAGGCGATTAAAATGGACATACCATATGAACCGAGATGTTATGCGCTTTTATTTTTTGGCAGAGAAAAGTGGGTAAAGTGTGAGGAGAGAACACCATCGACTCCTCTTACTGAAGCACAGAGCTAGCATTGAGAATAATTAAGTAGAATCTAGTAGACAAAAAAACGCTTAATATCTGTGAACATATTTCTTTCAGCTGTTGAAATAGATGCTTTCAAAATGGAAGTGGAACAGCAGCTTCCTATTGATGAACACCCTTTGGAAGATGTGGACAACGAAGACTTGCTTGTAGCTGAAGGAATAGAAGCTAGGGAAAATGTACATCAAGTATCGGATCCACTAGAACTACATCCGGACAATAATAACGTTGATGTGAACAGCGAAATACCAGAAAAACTACAGCACCTTGAAAGGAATTTTGGTCGTGCTTTACTTGAGTTCAGACATGTAGAACCAACGCAAAGGCATTCTCTGTCCAAGATGAACATTACAAAGGATCTGCGTGCACTAATGGAACATCTCATCAGCAAGGTTTTACCTATTCATTTAAACGCAACACTAACTGCGTTGGAGGTGCAAACTCTTGTGTACTGTACTGCTGTGGCAGCCGTTAGAACGTTAGGCCGCTGAACTAGGCCTACAAATGCAGTCTTTGTCCCAGAAAGGGATCGAGATTCACCATGGAAGATCAGTTTGGATATGGATGTCAGCAAAGTAAGGTGCAAATTGGGTCGATTGACTCAAAATAAGAAAGGAAATAGAACCAGAAAGCTGATACAACATGTTACTAAAATCGCCTATCCTCGGTACATCGATTCATTGACTCCAGCCATATTGAATGAGATCATAGACTCCCAACGGCAGAAACTAGATGTTCTTACTGCTGGACTTGGTCGGTACAAGAAAAGTAGTGCAAGAAGGCAACAAAATAGAACTTTTCAGGCAGATGAAAGAAGACTCTACCGCGAAATGTGTATAAACTGTAAAGCAAAATAACCAACAAAACATCGAAGTCACTCTATTGAAGACATGACTATCTACTGGTCGGGAGCTTGGGTAAAACGAACAGAAGCTATTTAGATGCTGCGTGGTTCCAACTACAAAAAGCAAGAGCAAGCAATAACCCTGAAATGGAGCTGACTAACATTACAGGTTCAGATGTTTCAGCGATTTTAAGAAGGTCAAGTAACTCGAAAGCTCCAGGTCCGGAGATGGTGCACAATTTCTGGTATAAGTATCTGCGGAGTGTGCATCCTGCGTTGGCAAGGTGTTTTCAAAAGATCATCCAACACCAAGACCTAATGCCAGGCTTTATCCTTGAAGGAACTACGTATATCCGTATATCCGACCGATAGCCTTTCTTCAAAAAATTTATAAATGCCTTTCAGCTATCATTGCAGATAAGTTATACTCTCACTGCGGCGAGAATGACATCCTTACAGAAGAACAAAAAAGATTTGTAAAAACTCGAGGAGTCACATGACTATTTGCTTGAAGTCTTAAGAATTTATCAAATCTACCCACGCCTCATCGACTTCCTAAGTCGTGCGATGATGCTTTGGGGTACAAGAATCAAGTATTTTGAGCATGGAGAATGAAGGAAAACTAGATCGATACGCATTACGAGGGGAATCTTTGAATGCGACTTCTTCATTGCACTTTAGTTCTGTTTAGCGTTGAACCCATTTAGCTAAACACTAAATAGCATGTCTCATGTCTTTAGAATACATGATAATGAGGATGCTCATCAACTAATCCATCTATTGTACGTGGATGACTTTAAGCTTCAAGCTAGTTCAAAAATGAAACTGCAGCAAGTAATCGGTATCACAAAGCAGGTTTCCAATGAGATCCACGTGTATGTCTATAATGTGTTCTCCCGATCATTTACCTTGAAGGGTTAAACAGAATCATCCGCGTAGAAAAGACGAAGCACCGAATGCACTACAGTGATTCGGTGACCGAAAGGGTAGTTCTGCCACGACATAGAGGGGATAGGGGTGCTGTAGATGTCAAGAAACTGTCTGAGTCACATGTCATACAGTAGCGAAACTATTTCAACAGCCAGCGAGATGTTGCGCTTTACAAAACCATCGGTAAAGCGGATCGCCATTCACGGCGAGCACACAAAAATGATTGATCAACATAAAGTGGACAGTGAGGCATCCAATATTTGGCTGAAAAAGGGCGCCATGTATCCAGAAACGGAAGGATTCGTCATTGCGATTCAGGACAGGGTTGTCAGCACCATAAATTATCACAAACACGTGTTACATCAAGACGTGGTTGACCGCAGTCGATTATGTGGAGATGACAACGAATCCATCGAGCACATTGTTGATGGTTGTCGCGTAATGGCTCAGAAAAAAGATACGCACAGACATAATGATGTGGCGGGCATTATACATCAACAGCTTGCACTTGCTCATTTTGTAGATATTTGTGGGACCTACATTTTTTAAATGAACTTTTTTCTGACAGACACATATAGGTTCATTACAATAAACAAAAAGCCTGCTTTTGCTATCTTTAACTATTGTGCACACACAGGGCTTCCGAAACCTTTGTTTTAATCATATCGGCTTTTGTTCTTCATGCTAACACTACAATAAGCCGAAGTCAAATTTCGGGTAACGTTTTTTCGTGAAATGAGCATTTTTTCATAGAGATCCTGGACTGAATTAAATAAAGAAACTTTCGAACATGATTCCTTTTTAGAAAACAATACACTGTTCATTTTAGAATCTGATGACGTTTTGGAAAGAGCAGAATACAATGAATTTATGAACATCCAAGGGGAAAGATTTTTCCGAGAAAAGGAAGAAAAGGCAAACAATTTAAGGCTTCGATTAGATCCATTAACTCATAGCTCTTTTCAAAGCAGGAGAGAAATTATAAAACCTAGTTACAGGAAAAATATAAGCGAATCTCGAAATAGACAATCAATAGAACTGATGACAGTGAAATACTAGAGGACAAAATTAAATCAAAACAAAACAAATCACGTAGTATCTAAACAACAAATAATAGTTCAAATAGACATTCTAGAATGCATACAAATAACTCAAATACAGATTATAAATCTGATAATCACCTAAATAATCAAATAATTCCAGCTACTATTCACAAAACTATACCCTAGAAAAAGTCGTGAATGGGAATTGGGCAGAACTTACGGAAGTCTGAGAATCAAATACAAAATGTACATAAAACGGAATGATTTCGAAACTTTTGAGCAATTAGAAGATTTAGGGAAAGAATGGGAAACTGAACTAAGCAAATAAGAAATTTCAGGGTAAGTTTTACAAATATTATAACCTAAAATTGAGAACAAAAATAAACAAAAGTGTAATAATGGAAACAGGTATTTTAAATGGTCTTAAAAAAAGTAGAATTCTTCTCCTTTGAAACCCTGCTTTGACCAAAATGAGGAAACTTTTCATTTTGAAGAAATAGGCGTTTACAAGACCGGGCGCCCATAACGCACCGCGCGGTGTTTTGCTGCTGCCGCGAATGTGAGTGTATTTTGTATCGTTTAAATAATCAAATGTATTAAATAGTAGAATCACTTCTGATTTGATAAAAAAAATATGTTTACTGTTGAAATTAATTTGAGCATAATGATATAATATGTTACAATACACAATGCCTCTTCCATCACCACCTGATACTACTCACAGAAAAAGATGTCTTGAAGCAAACGCATCGTCCTCTTCCTTCATTTGTTTTGAACCATGTGAAAATAAAAAACTGAAATTAAAACCGCTGAAATGTTGCAAATGCAACTTGTTTTCGATGCAAAGACTGTGTCATACACTTTAAAGAATCATGATGTGATACCTAGTCATGATGGATAACTCTAATATTGAAAAAGTATTGTTCAGCTACGGAGTATGACGTTTTCCCGAAAATAAGAACTAGAAATCAAGCTGTAAAGAAACGCTCACGTTAATGAATAAGTTTGTGAGGGGCGAGGAGACTCACGAAGAAAAAATACTTCGTTTTGTGAGAGGCAAGGGGACTCACATTAAAAAAGCACCCCGAAAAAAAGGAGTTTAAAAACGTACTGCCAGCTTCTCCTGGTGAACTATAGAAACTTATTTTTATAAGCTAACTGCAGACGATTGTACTTTAAATATATACTTATTGAGTATATTGAATGCCAAATTCTCCATTCAGCACACACCAGGCGCGCCAGCAGCGAAATACGGCACGGTACGTTGTAGTCGCCCGCTCTTGTAAACGCCTATTTCTTTAAAACAAAAAGTTTCCCCATTTTGGTCAAAGCAGAGTTTTAAAGGGGAAGAATTCTACATTTTTTCAAGACTATTAAAAAAACTCGATCATGTCGGAATTTGTCAAAAATCGATTTCAATCTTTGATTTCGATAAAATGAGGCTAGATTTTTATTTAAAAAAAAAATTAATATAATTATCTTAAAGTGCATGGATAGAGCTTTTTTAAATACACATCATTTTTTTAAATCGAAGAAGTCCACGCTGAGTTATTCACACTTAAACTTCAGCGTGCATAGCCAAAAGCTGAACATTTCGGGCCCTATTTTAGGCAACACGTTTCTCTAAAGCCTTAAAATGTACACAATGACTTAAGGGCCAATAGTACTATAATATATGTGAATTTGAACATGATCCGAATACTTTCGATTTTTAGGTGGTATAACTTCATGAATCATAATGCCCCACAATTGGAAAAGTAGTAATTCCAATTGTGTTCATGAAGAAAAAACGAAACATTTAATGTTCAGATTAGTCCAAAAATTAAACTCCGTAGGCATCCCAGGTACGGACATGATGGAACTCCTATGGATGATACTAAAGGGGATCGTTACATGCTACCGATGGTAATCGGTAATGGATGGATTGCATCACGTAAGAAAAATTTATTTATAACATTTCTGCATTTGTTGGGACAAGACGTGTTTGTGTTCCGCAACTGTTTCAGCTGACTTGTATGGATGTGAGGTGAATGCGAGAGCTTTTGTCACGTGCGCGCGATGGCATGAGCGCGTATTCAGAAGTCGTTACCGAGGTCGCCACCTCAGTTACAAATACATTTCGGGATTATTTTACAGATCGCAACTCGGGTAATAGTGTAGTGGTTAAGATAATCGACTTGCTTTCTTAGGTTTATACGCTCGAATCCCCCACGCTGCGTGCGAAATTTTAATTCTATTTTAAGTGTTGTAACTTACAAATACCGATTAATTATAAATATATCCGAACATATATCTATGAATTAACCGTGTAATTATTTTTTAATTATTTTTTAGCAATATTTTTTCACAATTAACAGTGCTGTCGAAACTATAGTCTATACCGTTAACATGTCAAAGTGACACTGCAACTGGATCGGTAAAATCTACTGATCTGCAGGTCAGCACCATTTGAGAATTGGTACTGGTAACCATCAATGAAAGTCCTATTTAGTTGCTTATAATTGTACCATTTACTGAACTGTCGTGTTGTCCATATACGTAATTGGAAGATTAGTAGATTTAACTTGGTTTTCAGTAAAATATAATGTTCTTTTTTTTACGTGTGGAAATATACATAGAAAACCGAAATTCGGAGGTAGTATTGACCACAAAAGTAACACTGGTAAAAAATTCCAGCCCTTAGAGAGCATCCCCACCCAAGACACTAGCGACGACATCAGCACACAAGACTCACTTCGTTTAAGTAAACCTAAAATTAGGAAAGCGGTCCTGAAAAATAAATCAGGAAAAATAAAAAAATTACTAATCGGAAAAACTTATAAATGGATTCTCAAAGAGCTAATGAAATATCGGAAATTGATCATAGAAATCAGTGGATTTATTTTAAAAACAAGGCAATCAGATTAAATAATATTTTGTATAGTTTAGGAAAACTTGACGAACTAAATAATTTTTCGCCAGAGACTTGTGAAGGTATTTTTGAGCTGAACCAAAGCCAACAATCACAATTAGAAAAGCTTTTAGAAAATAAAATAAAAGTATATCAGGGAAAAGAACATAGGGCGACTCATTTAACAAAACATAAGGTTGACGTCCGGGGCCATAATCACATTAAAAAGCG
This sequence comes from Andricus grossulariae, assembly GCA_011634705.1. Taxonomy (NCBI): domain Eukaryota; kingdom Metazoa; phylum Arthropoda; class Insecta; order Hymenoptera; family Cynipidae; genus Andricus; species Andricus grossulariae. The sequence continues at coordinate 6,974 of JAABKJ010013677.1, forward strand.
ATACTACCAAGTGAGCCCAAAAATCAAAGAAATAATTAATTAAATAGTAGATAAATTATTAGAACTGGATAGTATGGATCAAAAACCGATAGAAAAATGACAGATTCTTTTTGACTTTAGAAAGGTTAATAATATCACGAAAAAGGACATCTACCCAATCCGTCCGATGGCAGAAATACTGGACACTTTAAGATCAGCAAAATTAATATATAAAATTGATTTAAAACTAGCTTATTTACAAATACCATTGGAAGAAAGTTCAGAACCAATTACAGCATTGACAATTCCTGGAAAAGGCATATTTTTCTAACACATTTTCTAATAACAACATTCACCCTCTTCGATTCCTCTCAGAATTTCTGCTACATAACTTGTAACAAAAATAAACGAAAAACTGAACATTTACGAAACCTAGCAACATTTCTTTCTGGAAAATTCGTTACCAAGATTTAAATAACCTAACTTATTTTCTAACAACAGACGTCACCCTTTTCGATTCCTCTCAGAATTTCAGTTACATAACTTGTAACAAAAATAATAAAAAAAACAAAGCATTTACGAAACCTAGCAAAATTTCTTTCTCGAAAAATCCTTACCATGATTTAAATATCAAAACAAATTTTCTAACAATAAAAGTTACCCTTTTCAATTCCTCGTAAATTTTCTGTTAAATAATTTGTAACAAAAATAAACAAAAAAAGTGAACATTTACGAAACCTAGCAAACTTTCTTTCCGGAAAATTTGTTACCAAGATTTAAATAACAAAACACATTTTATAACAACAAAAGCCATCTTTTTCGATTCGTCTCAGAGTTTCTGTTACATAACTTGTAACAAACAAAAAAGTAACTGCACATTTGCGAAAACCAGCAAAGTTTCTTTCTGAAAATTAGTGACGAAAATTTGAATAAAAAAATACATTTTTTAACCAAGATTCACCCTTTTTAACTCCTCTCTGAATTTCTGTTACATAACTATTAGAAAATGTGTTTTGTTATTTAAATCTTGGTAACGAATTTCCCAGAAAGAAATTTTGCTGGGTTTCGTAAACGTTGAGATTTTTTGCTAGTTTTGTTTGTTCTACGAGACAAATATAACTAATCTTATGTATTTCTTCTTTTTCTTCGATTGCAGCTGAATCCACGATTTGTGGTTACGGCTTTGGTGAAGGAATTCGGCTTGCTCAGGTCACAGATAGTGTCTGTTCATAACATAGCAGGGTGATTAGGGCTTATCTGACAAGAGTAATGATTTTCCTCATAGACTCCCATGTTAACTTCAAAGGCTCATAACTCCCATATATATGACCGACTGACGCTAGTATTTCACATTTGGGTTATTCACGGCAAGAGCTTTCAGGGATGAGAGAGATACGTGTTGAGATTTTTTGTTAGATTTGTCAAAAGTTAGGTAGAAAAAATTCTGAGAGAAAGCGAAAAGAGTAACTTTTTTCTTGGACAAGGTGTTATCTTATTGTTGAATTTGAGACATTCAATATTATAAAATTTTGAAACTCCGAGGCTAACACCTCAGAGCGTATTTTGTTAATTCCAGAATGAGATTCAATACTTGGTTAGACTGACCGGCATTACGACCTGCAGCCTTTAGGTTACAAGAATGTTCTGCTTGTTTTACAGGTTTCGTAGCGTATATACTATCGCCTATTTCGTATGCCCATTACGTGTTTACTAGTCCTAACTGGTCTTAACTGGTATTGGATATCTCTATTTGTACATTCCCAACATTATGTTAGGCTTGCATGCAAATTTTCAAGAAAGTAAGTTTGTTGGGTTTCATGAATGTTCAGGTTTTTGTTACTTTTGTTAAAATTATGTAACAGAAATTCTAATAGATAGGCTTTTTTTAAATAATTTGACCTTGCTAATGAACGTAAGAGAGAAGCATGCAAAATTTAAAGAAGTTTTGGAGGTTTGAATTTTGCGTTTTGCAATAAACAATGGAAGAGCAACAACTCGACGGGGAATTACCTAATATGGGAGCTGAAGTGTGTTGCCAAAAAGCATCGACAGCAACGCGTTTTTTGAAAACAACCTTAGGGATAGCAGAGACTTTTAAATGCCAATTTTGTGGCAAACTCATACCCACACCAATTTACATTATCACTACACTTTTTGCAATAACAGAACATGCAGGTACAGACAGAACTACTCAACTCAACCGAAAAACTCGCGGAGCCTCGTGGGAGCCTCCCACGTACCCTACCACGGTCCAATCGGACCACTCTCGAACGCGGGACATTCCGCCTAACTGCAATCTACCAGCCAAGTCACGGGCCACCGGATCTCGATCCTCTGTAAGTGACAAAAAATGTTGCATTATCTTTTACTACGAGCCCTTGTTTTATTGTGTCTCTACCATTATCTCGGCATTCCAACTCAAATTTCATTCCTCGGCATTATATAAAAATATTGTTTAGAAACTTGAAGCAGGGAATAATGTTATGAAGAAAAGGCAATTTCTTTTAGGTTTCTAATACTTAAAAAAATAATAATTTCTAGTTTACTTCTATTTTGCTTTCTACTTGACAGATGATCCAGCTGATTGTCTAAACTAACCTATAAATTCCTAAAACCGAGAAATCGAAAATAAAAGCCGAATCCAGCAGGACCAAAGATATAAACAAAGAATGGATTTGAAAATCAGTGAACTCCCAAAAGAAGTAGATCGTTATCTAGACCTTATGTATATATTTATAAGTTGAAAAATTCCACCAACAGCTACTCGACAAGAAAATGCAGTGAAATGTTCACAGGAATGTAGAAAAACAGAACTTGTCGAAGGAGCAAACTTTTGCTTTTCTCAGATCATCAGTTACAGAAGGTTTTATTTTCGCATGCCAGGACGGTGTCATTTCCACCTTAGTATACTGTGACCGCATTTTATGTCAAGAAGTTCCCAGCAACAGGTGCAGCGCGTGTCATGCACACCCAGAGTAGCTAGAACACATATTGTCTGGGTATCCCACCCATGCGGGAACAACGTATATCTACACTGGTTCGTATCCTTAATATCATTTCCGTGTGCCAAAAATATGCCAAGGCATTTGCGAGATGGATGCAGAAAGCTGTAATCCTTGCGTCGCTTCGTGTCCTCAAAACACACGAGGGTTTCGCCGGCATGTCGTCGTAATTTCAGCATACCACCCATCTCACGGTTGTAAGACGTGGCCATGAATGGGATTTACCGCGGTCTATATAAAAAACTAAAGGTTAACAACCACCGCAGGGTCCCACTGGGAGTAACTGTCATCTAAAAAAATGACATCGGC
>JAABKJ010013678.1:0-10263 GCA_011634705.1 Andricus grossulariae
TTTTATAGGGTCCCACAAAAACCCCATAAGTGAAAAAATGGGTTTTGCGAGTTTTTGGCGCTAATTATGATTTTTTTGCGGTTTTTTTAATGCAAATTGTTTCTAATACATAAAATACTAATAAATAATGCAAGTTAACAAAAATAGTTGTTCAAATAATTTATTATCATCTATAATTATCTTAACTTAGATAAGGGCTCAAAAGTTGTGGTTTTTTTAAATCTTAAACATTTTGTCCACTTTTCATTTAGAGAGGTAATGAATCATGCAAGTTAAGTAACATTTTTATTTTAACAATTTACTATTGTTTATAACCATCTTCTCTTAGAGTAATGCCAAAAAGTTACTTCTTTCAAATCTTCACTCCAACAGCGTGAGATAATGAAAAAAATGCCAACAAGGAATTGCAGCTTTCAAAAAGTCTTACAAAATTTATTTGAATTATTTTTTATAGGACTTGTAATTTTGGTTTTATTTATCGAAAATAATATGAAAAAAGTCGAAAATTCCAATTTTAGGCCAAACGATGCAAAATGTGGGGAAAGTTTTTGGAGGAACTTCAGCGTTTAAAAATTCCTACTATATTTCTTTGAACCGTTTTTTGACAGAGCTCCTCGTTTTTAATTTATTTATCGGAGTTGATATGCAAAAATCGAAACTTCCAATATCACGCCAAAAGACGCGAGGTAAGTAAAAAATCTTAAAGAAGGCTTGTAGGATATTTTGTTTTATCCACAAAAAATAATATGAAAATAAAAATCTTATTTTTTGCATAACAACGCGAGATAGGGAAGAATGTCTGAAGAAAGGATTGTAGTTTTTTATTGTAAGGTAATTCAGACAATAAAAACGAATTTAAAAATTTCTGTCAAAAATCGAGCGCGTAGCGCGAGCGTCACGATGAGAATGTATACCTCAAAGCCTACGGAGCTTTGAGCAACTTAATCTTTAACTATACTTCATTACGTAGAAAATTTAGAATATGAAGACGCATATAAATACGGGGATCTAAAAGAGATGTTTTTGATAAAGTTTCATTCAAGCCTTCCAAGTGCAAAGAATAAATATCCGAGCGGAAGCGCGAGGTCTGAATATGTCCGAGCGCGCAGCGCGAGAACCAATAGATTGTTTTTGTTGAAATTTTGAAATGTGAATAAAGTTTAACTGCGGGCTGGGTGCTACAATGGAGCCCCCTGGCGCTCAAGCTATAAAGCCTACAAATCTGAATATACTTATTGAAATAGTCCGAAACAAAGTTTTTTAAATAGCCAAAACGTTTTTAATTCTTTCCAAACTCTGGGAATACAGTTTGCTACCGGGTTGATCAACATTTTTTTTCTTCTCGTAGCAACAAATGTCATAGATTTCGAAGACGAGAGACATTTTTTTAGCATCCCAAGGAGTAGTCTGTTTCAGGGTGGCCGCTGGACCGAAAAAACAGAAAACCGGGAAATGACCGTGAATTCATTTTTTGATCGGGAATTTTACACATTTTTGGAAAAAAATCTTTTCAACTCTGATTTCAACCGTTTTTTAAATAATTATTTAAATTGTTATCTTTTTCAATTATGATACCGTACCATTCAGTTTAGAATGCGTAATTCGAAAATCTTTCACTTGAAAAATGATCCATTTTAGGTTTTAATTTTTAAGCGTACATTTTTCACTTAAAGAATTTCAAAACGCAGTTTAAAAAAATTAAACAATTACAAATTAGAAGGGTTTGAAATCGAAGATTTTGGATAAAAAATATTTTTAGTTGATCATCTGTGAATATAAATAAATTAATGATTTTAAAAATTGAACTGTCCTTTCAGGATCAAAAAGTGAATAATAATTGACTTTACAACACGATTCGGAATCAGTTCACTATTGTAGAATTTCCAGATTTTAACGTTAAAAACTAAACAGTTTCAATTGGAAAGTCTTATTAGTTAAACAAATATAAATGCCCGATTGAAACTTTATAAACTATTTTCAATTTTAAAATAACTTCAAAATAATATATTCATAATTAAAGGCTTTGATTAAATTTAAAATATTTTTTCAGTCTAAAATGTTCCATTTTTAAATAATTCAATTTGAAATTTTTGAATTGAGAAAAAAAAACAATTACTTAATATATAAACTTAATTTTTAAGTCAAATTGTTGAATTTTTATGTATAAATAACAATTGAACAAATATTATTCTTAGGAAGAATCGAATAAGTTGAAGAGATTTTTAGAAGTTTTGAAAAAATTCAAAATGATTAAAAAAATGTAAATGATTTCAAATAATTTAAACGAAGTCTCTACGTGTACCAAAAAAATCCGGCTATTCATACATAAATTTCGGCGCAAATAGCCCACGGCCTAATTTAAAACAAAATATAGATTTTTGCAGATTTCGAATGAAAAATTTAGAAGCTTTTTAAGAATTGTGAAAGGCTATAAAAGAATAAATCACATTCATTTAAGATTCCCAGGAAGTGCTGAAAAAATTGTTAAAATAATTTAAAATCTGAAAACTTGTATAATGTGTAGATTTTTCAAGATTTTGAAATAAAATTTTGAAGCATTTTAAGGATTTTTAAACTATTAAAAATAAAAATAATTTAACTCTGAATTTAAGAAGTGTTCAGCTTATAAAAAAAATATAACTGTTCAATTTTTAATATTTCTAGCTCAAAATTGCTTAAAATGATATAGTGTTGGAAATTTTTAAATTCAATGATTGATTCTTTAATTTAGATAATTGAAAATGATAACGTGGATTTATATTTTTTGAACTGAATCTGCGTCTTTGAACTCTACAATTTATAAAAGTTTAAAAGTTATAATTTGGAAGTTTAACTGCATTTAATTTAAAATTGTTCAGTTGAAAAGTGTTAGCAGCTTCCAATTTATACGTGCAAATTATTGAGCATTTGAAAACACAATTTTCGAATTAAAAAAATTTTAAACTTTAATTTTAAAAGTTAAAAATTCAAGAGTTCCACGTTGGGTGCTTTAATTTGCAGCTCAGTTTTTATTACTTTAAATGGAAAAATTTTTAGCTTCAGAGTTCCAATTTTTTAATTTCATTGACCGTGAAAAATGTTTGCGAACCAGGAAATGACCGGGAATTTTTTTCATGGATTGAAACGGTCACCCTGTCTTTTGGGATACGATGGGTCTGGAGTGATAGCTGGAGTTCCGTGTGATAAGGGGGGTCTTGAGGGAGTGGGGCGTTCTATCGATTAGGAAGTCCTGTGGGATAGGCGAACCCCAAGAGAGACAGGGTCCCGTGGGATAGCTGGCTGCACACGAACTCAGTTCCGCGGTCAAAAAAACGCTCGAACCGCGGGACTGAATTCGAGTGCACCGAGAGTCCCGTGGGATAGCTGGGTTCAGAGGCTAAGCTGCAGTCATGAGGGTATTGTATCTCACGCGACAGATACTGTCCAGATTGATAAGTATAATCCCTCGGGATTGGGATGGTGCGAGGGATACGAACTAGTATCACGAATAATTATTTTGACAACTTTCAACTGTCCCCGAGAGATAGAAAATGTTTGAAGTGTAAGGGCTTCCGTGAGCTTTGCATGGGATAGGAGGGATTCGAGACATAGAGGGTTCCGAGGGAAAAAAGTACAACGTGAACATCATACTGATAGTATGAGTGTTTCAGTCCGGTCCTACGAAAACCTAAAACGGCAAAACTTTTTAAATTAAATTGTAGATTTGTTATTGGGTATTTAGTCATTCATATTCAGAGAAAATGATAAATTCAGAAAATAAATATACCTAGTAGCTCGAAATCCTTATAAGGAACTCTGCTGGAGTGCGAGCCTAGAACCTTTCGTTCGCCAGAAGACTGCCCTACCAATCGAGCTACGGAAGGGTCCAGCCAGCTCAGTTAGTAGAGCAGTCGTCCAACAAATGAAATTTCCTGAGCTCGAATCCCAGCAGAGTTAAAGGGCGTTCCTTAAAAATTGTATTTAATGTCTTATTTCAAAATTTCAATCTTGTCTTGGGGACGTAAAAATAATTCCAAGATTTGATTGGTTCTTCATTAATTGATATATTTTTACAGGTTTCAATAAGGAATGAAGAATTGATTTCCAGTCTAATCGTCCACACGAGTCAACCTGTTACCCGATCTTACCGGAGGAGAATTCATCTACCAGTCTAGTAATCAGGAAAAAATGTATGAGAAAACAAGATGACCAACATTTTATTTTTGTTTTGAAATTCAAAATTCTCCTGGAAATTTTAAATCAAGACAGCAACTATGGATTTTATGACACTGCTAAGTGTTGCACAAAATAACAAAAGCAGTAACCAACACGCTGCTTACTATCCAACGAAATTTACTCCTCCTAAGAAAGAAAGTAAGCAATCAAAAGATCTTTCGCAAAATATAAAGAAATTTCTGTCAAGAAAGGAAGAAGAAGAAAAACGAAAAGCCATAGAAGATAATAAGAAAAAACAGAATCTCTTGGCTTTGCGAGATGAGAAGGCACAAAAAAGAATCAACAAACATCTGAAGGCTTGCAAGGACTCAAATAAGTCAGTCTTAGAAGATGCAGTTGACAATAAAAATACGTCTCTTACCATACCAGGTACATCGCAAATTGTTACAGATGATTATGGTTACGTGTCACAAGAAGCTACTGCTTTATATGATAAATTAATGAACAAGTATAATAGTATGCCTGCAGAGAAACCTCTTTTCACTTCTTCAGGAAAAAAGACAGTCAAAGACATAGAATTGACAAAGGCAAGAGTGAAAGAAGCCTTGAAACAAGAAAAATTTGAAGAGTCAAGAGGTCACCGACGAAAAAGTAAAACAGTCGAAAATCCACAGGCAGATGAAGAGGAGTCAGTATCTCAAGTTTCAGATGAAGAAAAAAGGGATGAGAAGGAAAGGATTCCGGAAAAATTAAAATATAAGAAAAAGGCGATGCCTCCTCCAATGAATTTTGCACAACTTTTAAAACTTGCAGAGCAGAAACAACATGAGCCAATAATTTCCAAGGTTATACCGAAGAAGAAAGAACCTGAAATCTTGAAGACGAGGAAAGAATACGTAAAGGAAAAGGAATGGCTCGATAAAAAAGAAGATCGTCGCCGCGGCTTAGAAAATACATCTGTTAAGAAGACTTCTGCTGTTGCTAGTGATAAATTAGATAAGAAAATAGTTTCTAAAGCAGAAATATTGAACGGAGTTAAAAAAACATCTATCGAAAAAGATCCTAAATTTAAATCGTCGGAAATAGTTAAGAAATCTGTACCTCGGCCGGGAGAAAGTTCCAATTCAAAGAGTAAAAATATTGAAAAAGCGAGTAAGGATAAAGAAAAGGATGATAAGAATAAATATAAAGATGAATTATTGGAGGAACGCAGAAAACTAGAGATAGAAAGAAGAAAGTTGGAAGAAATGCGCCGCAGTATTGAAGAAGATAAGAAGAAGTTAAATGCAGCTAAGGAGAAGAATAAAATGGAACAAAAGCCTTCAAACTATCATTCGACGAAAGTTGTTAATAAAATTGGATATACTAGTTGGCGAGAATCAGACAAAGGAAGTAGTAAATCGGGAAAGAATAAAATTTTAGTAAAGCACAAAACGAACGCAATGTCGCAAAAACCTATTCCTTCGAAAAGACGAGCAATTTTTGATGACGATGAAGACGAGTATGATTCTGAATTGGATGGTTTTATTGCTGACGAACCTGAAGAAGAAGAACAGGATATTAGTAAATATATCAGTGAAATTTTTGGATATGATAAGAGAAAATACAGATATATTGATGAGGATGACTCTGCAATGGAAAGTAATTTCGCACAGCAGTTAAAAGAGGAATTTATTTCGACAAAAACGGGCATAATGGAAGACTTGGAGGATATTCGCAAGGAAGCTAATGAAAAGAAACGAAAAGCAATGATGAAAAAGAAGAGAAAAATTTAGTTTCAAATACTTTTTCATACAAATCGTGAGTGAGTCAAACTTTTTTTTCCAAGTGTAAAATTTGTGACAAAAATATTAATTATTTTACTTGTATTAAACAATATCTATGCATTCAATGTTTTAAATGAATATTGTTGCAATCAGTCCATTGTGCTCGAACTTGTGGCCCATATTATAATAAATTTATAAATAGAATATTCATTTGTTTTTATTTTTAACCATTATTCATAGAACTTTGTATTATAGTCAAGGATTTGAATTTGATCATTTTAAATTCGGAAGTTAAAGTCTCACTCTATCGAACTTTGAACTTTGAAAGCTTTTAATGTAATTTGAATGTTTTATTTTCGAAACTTTAAAGTCTGAACTGAACTGCTCAATTTTAAACGCTGTTAATTTTAAATGGCTATACTTGAAAAGTTATTTTAATCCTGAAATTGTTATCTTTTGAAAGAAAACTATAAATTTTATCACCACCCTAAAATCTATTCCATCACTAATATCTGATCAAAAGCAGTTCATTCTGAATCTCGAACTTGATTATTTTGAAATTTTATTTTCGACAAAAATAAAAATGATAAATTGTCGATTTCTGTACATTATCTATGAAGCATATGCAAGTATACCAAACAACATTTTAAATTTTGTATACAAAAAGTTGAAAAAAAATGTTTGAGACTCGAATGTCTACAAGGAGTTCTTCAACTTTCATTCAAAGATGTTTCGTTTTGATGAAGATAATGCTACACGGAGTGTCTCGACTGATGTCAATCCAAAAGGGCATGCACCTCTGTTTTTTGCGATACCTCACGATCATTTTGAGACCTAGAATCAATTATTTTTTTTAGTTTCAAAGGTTTAACGTTTTTTTTTTTACTGAAAAATCTCTTTAAGACGTCATAACCTCAGAACTATTTATGGTAGAACATTATCTTTTTTTTAATTGTATGGAAATTTGTGAACATTTTTTTTTTGCTTTTCAGAAGTTTTACGTAAAATGAACCAAAAACGTTGAATTTGTTTGAAAACTGATGTCTTACATTCTTCAAAATCTAAAGGGGAGGGGAAAGTCTATCAATAATAATCACACATCAGACACTTTTGGGCGCAAAATTAAAGGCTTTTATCAGAGAAAACTGTACTTATTATTTGTTCCTCTCTAAAAAAAAAAAAAAACACATAAATTGATCAAAAATCAACCAATATCTATAGTTATTTTAAAAGGGGATCTAACTATCTTTTTCATATTCGTTCAAAATACTTAGGAGGAATCCCCAAAACCTAACTTCTAGGGTACACACTTTAGCCTGCTCTTTTAATATATGTATAGTTAAAAGTTTGTCACAAGGACAACCGAAGGATTTCACAGGGAGCAGATAGGTGGTTAAAGTCTGCGACAAATTCAATACGATGATCCGGCAAAAGTCTCGTGCACCCTGAGGACACGGAGCGACCTAAGGACGACCGCCCTCTGCATTTTCCCCGCAAGTGTCTCAGCATTTTGTTGACACGCAGGGATGCTTTTTAGGCTATTAACCAGTGAAACCTTGGCACCTCCAAGAGCGCCGATGATCAAGACGCTTAGCTTAACAGAATATTCCGGGTATAACCGTCGCAACTCCCTTGTAAGGTCTTTGTACCTCTCTTTCTTTTTTTTTCTCCTTGGCTATGACGTTTATGTCGGCTGGTGCCAAAAATTCGATAACGAACATGGTTCGTTTCTCGAAGTCAAGAAGAACTATGTCAGGCCTCGAGTACGCAACAGAAACAATTGTCGAGAATATGAAGTTCCAGTATATTCGACACTTCATATTCTCGACAATTGACTCTATTTCCCTAGGAGCGTTTAGCGGAGCGGTTTAGTGAGCTTTTTTCTTAGAAAAACTGTAAAGCTTGAAATCATGAAAGATTTTAGAAAATTGGGCATATTATTTAACGTACAAGAAAACTAACACTTGCGATTTTTACTAAATGCTCAGAAGTACGAATTTTTGAAACTTATTTGTGCTCCGCTGTGCTTAAGCATATCAAATAATCTATATGTGACCGTCCGCGAAGAAAGGGACCTAACGCGCGGTAGCTTCATTTTACATGAGACGCGATTGAAAAGGCGGTCCAACACAGGAACTCCATAAGAGGGCCTCACTTGGCAGTTTACTAACAATTCGAATTTTTCAGATATAGGAATAATATTTTTTATTATGGAAGAGCAAATAAAAAACTATCGATTGGTGTAAAAAACTAAAAGTCGATTTTTCCGCGTTAGGTCCCTTTCTTCGCGGACGGTCACAATCAAATTTTACCCAGGTTATAAGGAACCGAAAATGACACTTTCCAGTGTCAGGCTGTTCTTGCTCCCCCCCCCCCCATCGCCCCTCTCTTCCTCTCTCTCCTATGAAAATAACACCGGCTCTCAGTAGAACCACGGTAAATCACACTTATGGCCACGACCATGAGATGTGCTGCCATAGGACACCATGAAATCACAACGACAAGCCGGCAAGTGTCTTGGCATGCTTTTGGCACGCCGGTATGGCTTTGAGGTTGCAATATTTTTGGTACAGTCACTGCGTCTCCTTTCTAAGGTCTCGAGAGCTCTCTTCTTTTTCCTTCTACTTGGCTGTGATTTTATAGTCGAGAAGCTGTTGGTGGAAATTTTTCTCCTGTGCTTTCTTCATACGGGCATTCAAGAGTGATTACTTGAGATGTATAATATTTGATGTATTCATCTCACCCCTGATATTGAAGTCGACGCAAAGTATTTCAGCAGCCTTCTCTGCTGCTTTATAGAGAAACGCTCCGTTGTCCACTTTTTCGTGTTTCCTGACTATTTCAAGAAGAGGTTCTCGTCCATTTGCGATTATAAGCGTCTTTCCCAGAATGATCATGTAGTAAAGACACTCGAGACCCGATGTCGAGGGATCTGAGCATCGTCCTTCGTCCATGTAACCACTCCAAATAAGTAGTGTCGGAACGGGGCAAGCATTTTCACTGCAGATACTGTGTTCCTCACTGACAATTCAGAAGGCCAAACCTGTCGGAAAAGTCGTTTGTATATGCATCGGAGAACACTCTTTATAGATGTCACATCCTGAATGCGGTTCTCTGGCACGCCCAGATGGGATAGTAAATCTGGTTGTCCAAAGGCGCATCAATCTCTATGCATCTCACTGTGTTTCGATGAGCCTTCATGCTTTCCAACAGACTGATGATAAGTCTATGGGAAGTTCAATCGAAAGATTTTCGGTAGTCAATCCAGGCCATGGACAGGTAGCGCTGTTAGAATGCTGTGCCTCGCAAACGAGCCTGTCGATTAGCAGGATCTCCCGACATTCTGCTACGCCTTTCTTTGAGCCGCGTTGTTCGTACATCTGTCGCCACTATTTAGGATGGCTGTGAAGATCTCATACAGCGTGTTCAGGCAAGTTATTGACCTGTAATTCTTAGGGTCCGACAAGTTGCCCTTCTTCGGGAGGAAAACACGGGCCGGATGCTTGTGAGTTGAAGGAGACTTCTCTTAATACTTTTTCAACCTCGCCGGTAGTGATAGGTGAGTATTCCTCCTCAGGTGTTATGTGGTCACTGCGCAGCTCCTTGAAGCTATTTATATTCTCTATGTCTTCATTCAGTGGCTGCTGGACCTCACAGACTTCTCTCCAAAATTTCTTGAGCTCCTCGGGTTTGAACGGGTGATCTACAGTAATTGCGGGTTCCGAAAGTGTCGAAATGGATCCGAGAAAAAGTGTTGATTTTCTTTCACTCACCTCTCGCTCCGCTCTAAACTTCTCCTAGCGTCGGTAGCTTTGACTTGTCGAGAGTGTGGTGACGGATTCGTAGTTCGCGCGTACACTGTCAGACCCTGGAAGTGAATTTCGTGCCAAATGCTATGAAGTAAATTGCACACTGAATGCTGGCCGCGTACTGTCTTGCCCAGCCTATCATTGTGCTGAGTTGATGCATGCTGGGTGTTTCTCGTACCACAGAGCACGCAGCCGCGTCATGTATTTTTTTCGTTTAGAAACCATACTGGTATCGTAGGTGTTGCGGGTCCATCTTGATTAGCTGCCCCTACTTTGAAGTAGTCGGCATTTTTGTCCGACCCATTGTCGGGACTCTACGCATTCGATTATTTTGAACCGTATTTACAACTGGGATTGGTGTTATTATTTTTTTTCTCACGAGCAGCTACAGAAAGGGTTCGTCCGCCCTTGCAGATCCCCGCACGCGAGGGTAAGACTATTATTATTATTATTATTATAATTATTATTATATCATTAAGCCGTTTCCCTTTCGGGGTAGGCGTGAATTGCTCGGTTGGAAAGTAGTGATGTGT
>JAABKJ010013679.1:0-10263 GCA_011634705.1 Andricus grossulariae
TTAACAAAATACATGACATTTTAATCAAGAAATACAAATTTTGACCAAAAATGAAATACTTAAATTTTCAGTTCACAGAATTAATTTATAACAAAAAAAAACGACTATTCCAGAAAATGGTTAAATTTTCAACAATTTTCAAGCAAAATCAAGAATCTTCAACCAGAAAACAATTTTTCACCAAATAGTTGAATTTTCAACCAAAATCATGAATTTTCAACGAAGATTAATTTTTTACCGAAGAAGACGAATTTTCAACAAACTAGTTCCATTTTCAACAAAAAAAAGAATTTTTCAAACAAGAATCTTCATTTTCTATCAAAAAATCAAAATTTTAACAAAATACATGACATTTTAATCAAGAAATACAAATTTTGACCAAAAATGAAATACTTAAATTTTCAGTTCACAAAATTAATTTCTAATCAAAAAAACGAATTTTCCAGAAAATTGTTAAATTTTCAACAATTTTCAAGAAAATTCAAGAATCTTCAACCAGAAAACTGAATTTTCAACAAAGTATTTCAACTGTTAATCAAATAGTTAAATTTAAAAACTAAAAAAGATAAATTTTCAATTAAAAATGGAATAGTTAAGATGACAGCTTAAAAAATTGCTTGTAACAAAAAAAAAACGAATTTTCAACAATATAGTTAAATTTTCAACCAAGGAGATGAAATTTCAACAAAATAGTTTAATCTTTAGCCAAAAATATAAATTTTCAAAACAGTTGACTTTTCAACCAAAAAGGATACTTTTCAATGAAATTCTTCAATTTCTATCAAAGTAGATTAATTCTAACCGAATAGTTGAATTTACAACCAAGAACATCAATTTTTAAAACAGAAGATTAATTTTCTACCGAAAAAGACGAATTTTCAAAAAAATACATAAACTTACAACCAAATAGTTAAATTTTCAACTAAAAAAGAGAAATTTTTATCTGAAAATGGAATAATTACATTTTCAAATGAAAATTAATTTTTTACCTCAAACAAAAGGAATTTTCAACCAAAAACTGAATTTTCAAACAAGAAGATTAATTTTTATACCTAGAAGACGAATTTTTAATTAAATACATACATTTTTAACAAAATAGTTGAATTTTTAACTAAAAAAGATAAATTTTTCATTGAAAATGGAATCAAATGTTCAACAAATTAATTCAATTTTGAACGACAAATATTAATTTTCAAGCAAGAATCATCATTTTCTGCCAAAATATAAAACGAAATTAAAAAAAAAAATTTCATTTAAGAAATAAAAATTTTGACCAAAAATGAAGTACTTCAATTATCAGTTCAAAAAATTAATGTTCAACAACAAAAAAAGATTTTTCAAGAAAAAAGTTAAATTTTCAACAATTTTCAACTAAAATCAAGAATCTTTAAGAAAGTAGTTCTATTTTCATCAAGTAGTCAAATTTTCAAACAAAAAAATAAATTCTCCACAAATAGTAGAATTTTTCACAAAATATGTACATACATTTTCAACAAAAATAAATCAATTTTAAACCAAAAGTGGAAAAGGTTAAATTTTTGGCTAATACAATTATTTTCCAATAAAAAAACAACAAATTTTCAATAAAATAATTGAAAAATATTTGGATTGCCTATGTAAATTACTCCGAATCACATGGATTACTCTGGATTACAAGTTAATTACTCAGATTACCTCAATTACTTCGAATTACCTGGATTGCAAGTGGATTACGCTGGATTATAGGTGAATTACCCTAGATTATACGTGGATTACCCTGAAGTATAGGTGGATTACAAGTGGATTGCAAGTGGATTACTTGAATTGCCTGAAATACTCCAAAATATTTGGTTTAAAAGTGTATTATCTGGATAAAAGTGGATTACAAGGAGATTACCACATTGTAGGTGGATTAATCAGGTTAATAAGTGGATTACCTGAAAAATTCCGAATTACTCTGATTACAAGAGGATTACTTTGGATCACAAGTGGATTAATATGGATTACAAGTGGATTAATCTGAATTGCAAGTGGATTTAGCAGGATTACAGGTGGATTATTTGGATAACACGTGGATTACAAGTGGATTATTCTGGATTGCATGTGGATTTTTCTGGATTTCAAGTGGATTTATCTGGATTACAGGTGGATTATTTGGATTACATGTGGATAACATGTGGATTACAAGTAGATTAATCTCGATTGTAAGTGGATAAATCAGGATTACAAGTGGATTGATATGGATTAAAAGTGGATTAACCTGGATTGCAAGTGGATTAAGCTGGATTACAAGTGGATTATTCTAGATTACAAGTGAATTAAACTGAATTAAAATTAGAGTAAACTGAATTACAAGTGGATTAAACTGGATTACCATTAGCAAGCAGATTACTTGGATTACAAGTGTATTATTCTGGATTACTCCGAATTTACAAATGGGTCACAGCGGACTATAACTGGATTACAAGTGGATTACTCAGATTTGCAAGTGGATCATAACGGATTCGAAGTGGATTACAAGTAGATCAGTGCGGGTTAGAACTGGATTACAAGCGGATTACGCTGGATTAAAAGTGTCTTATCCTGCATAATTCCGATTTAGAAGTTGATACTTCGGTTTAATCCCATTTGCAAGTGGATTGCGCTGGATTACAATTAAATTACTCTTATTTATCATAGTATCAGGACCAGTTAAAACTGGATGGCAAGCAGATTACGGGATTATAAGTGGATTACTCCGATTTACAAGTGGATCACAACGGATTAGAACTGGATTACAGGTGGATTATTCTGGATTACAAGTGGTTTATCCTGGATAATTCCGATTTACAAGTGGATTAACGCGCATTAGAAGTGGATTAATCTGGATTAAAAGTGGATTTATATGGATATGTATGTCGATTATTAGGGATTGCAAGTGGATTATTATAGATGATAAGTGGATTAATATGGATTGTAAGTAGATTATGCGGGATTGTAGGTGGATAATGCTGGATTACAAGTGGAATATCATGGCTTACAAGTGTATTATTCTGGATTACACCGAATTTACAAGTGGGTCACAGCGGATTATAACTGGATTACAAGTGGATTACTCAGATTTGCAAGTGAATCAAAACGGATTAGAACTGGATTACAAGTGAATCAGAGCAGATTAGAACTGCATTACAAGCGGATTACGATGGATTACAAGTGTCTTATCATGCATAATTCCGATGTACAAGTTTATACTTCGGATTGGAATTGGATTACATATGGATTAAACTGGATTAAAAGTGGATTATCTGGATAAATCCGATTTACAAGTGGATAACATCGCAGTAGAACTAATTTACAAGTGGATTAATTCTATTTGCAAGTGGATTACACTGAATTACAAGTGGATTACTCCTATTTATAAATGTATCACGGCCGGTTAAAACTGGATTGCAAGCAGATTACGGGATTATAAGTAGATTAATGTGGATTACTCAGACTTACGAGTGGATCACAACGGATTAGAACTGGATAACATGTGGATTACTCTGGATTAAAAGTGGCTTATCCTGGATAATTCCGATTTACAAGTGGATTAACGCGCATTAGAAGTGGATTACAGGTGGATTAACATGGATTGAAAGTGTATTAAAATGGATTGAAAGTGGATTAATAAGGATTAAGAGTGGATAATTATGGATTAAAGGTGGATTAATCTGGATTATAAGTGGATCAATCTGGATTATAAGTGGATTAATATGGATATGTAAGTTGATTAATATGGATATGTAAGTGGATTATTATGGATTGCAAGTAGATTATTATAGATGATAAGTGGATTAATATGGACTGAAAGTAGATTAATATAGATTTTAAGTGGATTAATATGGATTAACGTGGATTAAAAGTGGAGTAATATAGATTAAAAGTGGATTATTCTGGATAATCATGGATGACAAGTGGATTTTCCTGGATTACAAGTGTATTACTCTGGATTACTCTGAATTTACAAGCGGATCACAGCGGGTTATAACTGGATTACAAGTGGATTAGTCAGATTTACAAGCGGATCACAACAGATTAGAACTATAGCAGTAGAACTAATTTACAAGTGGATGAATCTTATTTGCAAGTGGATTACGCTGGATTACAAGTGGATTACTCCTATTTATTAATGTATCGCGGCCGGTTAAAACTGGATTGCAGGCAGATTACGGGATTACAAGTGGATTACTCGGAGTTAGTCAGGTTTACAAGTGTATCCCGTCAGATTATAATTGGATTACACGTGCATTACGCTGGATTACAAGTGGGTTATCCTGGATAACTCCGATTTACAAGTTGATACTCGGATTATAAGTGTATTACATGTGGATTAAACTGGATTGAAAGTGGATAAACTGGATTACTCTGGATAATTCCAATTTACAAGTGGATTACCTCACATTAGAACTAATTTACAAGTGGAGTACTTCTATTTGCAAGTAGATTATGCTGGATTACAAGTGGATCACGACGGATTAGAACTGGATTGCAAGTGAATTACTCCGATTTACAAGTGGATCACAATGGATTAGAACTGGATTACATGTGGATTACGCTGCATTACAAGTGGATTATCCTGGATAATTCTGATTTACAAGTGGATTAACACGCATTAGAAGTGGATTGCAGGTGGACTAATATAGATTGGAAGTGTATTAAAATGGATTGACAGTGAATTAATAAGGATTAAGAAGGATTTAAAGTGGATAATTATGGATTAAAGGTGGATTAATATGGATTATAAGTGGCTCAATAGGGATTATAAGTGGATTAATAAGGATATGTAAGTGGATTAAGATGGACATTTAAGTGGATTAATATGGATGTGTAAGTGGATTACCATGAATTGCAAGTGGATTATTATATATAATAAGTTGGTTAATTGGATTGTAAGTAGATTAGCATAGATTGTAGGTGGATTAAGCCGATTAAGATGGATCAGAAGTGGAGTAACATGAATTAAAAGTGGATTAAGATGGATTAAAAGTGGATTATTCTGGATTGTTAGTAGATTATGCTGCATTGTAAATGGATAATCCTGGATTACAAGTGGATTATCCTGGATTACTCTGGATTATCCTGTATTACAAGTGGACTATCCTGGATTGCAAGTGGATTACCTTGGATAACTCTGATTTGTAAGTGGATTACAAGTGGATTACAGCTTATTACACTGGATTACTCCGATTACTCCGGTTTACCAGTCGGTTAACCGATCAGTCCGGCGAATTAACAGATTTGTATCCCCCTCTCATTCAAGCGAAAAAAAAGGAAAGAGCGGAAGTTTTTTGAAAATAGGACAAAAAAAGAGGAAATATTTTTAAAAGAGGGAAACGAGGAAAAGTGAAAGAATCTGAAGTCTGAAAGGCAAATGAAAAAAATGAAGAAAAAAAACGTTGAATCTAGAAATAAATGCGCAACTAAAAATTAAATAACTATTCTACTTAGTAATAAAATAGGCTTATATACATTTTATATTGTTTATATATTAACAATATATTATATACAATATTAACAATATTACATTACAATATTAACAATATATTATATATAAACAATATATTGTTTATATATTGTTTTTTTGTTTTTTTGTTTGCAACTGTTTCATGTAAGTTAAAACTGACTATCGTAAGTAAATGGCTCTACGACTAATCACTACTATAAATATTGGCAATCTACCATAGACTAATCCCGAAATAGGTAACTAAATAGATGCCTCTGGCGTGTCTGAAATGTCGGACAAACTCGAGGCCAGGATACCGATCACAACAAGAGTCCGAAGGACTAATTCAGGTAGAAATATGGAGACGCGATGTAAGCGGAATGTGATTGAACTCTTATATCTTAAAATCAAAAAATTGATCCTTATTAAAATCTATCCATCTTGACTATCTTTCACACTACAAAGTTCTCTAGTACAGCCGAAAAGCATACAGTAATCCTATATTTTAAATTTACCTTCTTTACTGACTTTAAATTCGAAAATGTTTCATTCTAGAATCCTTGTAACTTCCTAAAACACAGAACGATCCTTACCATCAAAACTCAGAGTTATAACATTTTTTATTTTTTATTTCGAAAATTCGGAATACGTGCACTTGCACACTATAAACCACAACGTTTATCCGTTCGTACAATCGATATCACCATTTCTGAGATTCTCGTTTCCTCGCGTTAATTCATTAACAGGGTGGCCGCAAACAATTTTCAAAATTCCCGCACTTTTCCCTGAAAATTTAAATTTTCAATTTATTATTCTCAGGTCTGCCAGTCTAATTTACTTGAAAATAATCCAAGTTCTAATCAAAGATTCCTGTTACCGACATGTTACCGACATCGGGACCATTCCGCAGCTAAAGTGGTTCGTGTCCGTGCTAAGTTTCTAGAATATTCTGAATGACGTCATAAATGATATTGCGCAATTTTGTGAAATGAATTTTTTGTAAACACTTTGAAGGTTATATTTTGATTTGTCCTTCGCATTTTCTACTGCGTCATATAGTTATGACGTCATCCAGAATATTCTAGAAACTTAGCACGGACATGAACCACTTGGACCGTAGAATGGTCTCCATGTCGGTAACATATTGGTAACATAAATCTAGGATTAGAACTCCCCTCACTTATCTACTGTTGAATTCATCCAAAAAAGACAAATTTTTTACAAAATAGTTGAATTTTCAACCAAGAAACATTTTTCAGTCTCTCATGACTGCCGCAGTTTAATGTACTTGAAAGTAATCCAAGTTCTGATCAAAGATTCCTGTTACCGACATCTGGATCATTCCACAGCTTAAGTGGTTCGTGTCCGTGCTAAGTTTCTAGAATATTCTGAATGACTTCATAAATGATATTGCGCAATTTTGTGAAATGAATTTTCTGTAAACACTTTGAAGGTTATATTTTTATTTGTCCTTCGCATTTTCTACTGCGTCATATAGTTATGACGTCATCCAGAATATTGTAGAAACTTAGCACGGACATGAACCACTTGGACTATGGAATGCTCTCGATGTCCGTAATATATGGTAACAAAAATCTAGGATTAGAACTCTCCTCGCTTATCTACTGTTGAATTCATCCAAAAAAGACAAATTTTTAATAAAATAGTTGAATTTTCAACTAAGAAACATTTTTCAGTCTCTCAGGACTGTCACAGTTTAATTTACTTGAAAGTAATCCAGGTTCTGATCAAGGATTCCTGTTACCGACATGTTACCGACATCTGGACCATTCCACAGCTCAAGTGGTTCGTGTCCGTGCTAAGTTTCTAGAATATTCTGAATGACGTCATGAATGATATTGCGCAATTTTGTGAAACCAATTTTGTATAAACACTTTGAAGGCCATATTTTAATTTGTCCTTGTTTTTTCATAACTATATGAGGCAGTAGAAAAACAAGGACAAATCAAAATATAAGCTGTGTTTACGCAAAATACGTTTCACAAAATTGCGCAAAATTCGTTTCACAAAAATTGCGCAATATCATTTACGTCGTCATTCAGAATATTCTAGAAAATTAGCACGGACATGAACCACTTGAACTGTGAAATGGTCTCAATCACGGTAACACGTCGGTAACAGAAATTCATAAAAATAAAAATGCAAGTGAACTGAAAACAATTCAAAAATATAAAAAAACTTATTTGAATTCAATAACTTTGAAACGAGTTTAGAAAAATTCAAAGGAATTGAAAAGAATTTGACGAAATAGAAAAGTTTAGAAAAATTGAAAGGAATTGAAAAAAATTTGATAAAATACCAAATTAATAACAAAAAATATTTGAAAATCTCTTCCAATCTTTGAAATCCTACGAAATCCCTCACTTCTTGTCAATACATTTTTTTAAATCCATTAAAATATGATAAAATCACGTGAAATTTTTTGAAAATTGATGATATTTTCTGAAATTCTGTGAAATATTAAAATACCTTGATTGCTTTTAAAAACCCTTAATATAGTTTAAATACCTTAATATATTTAAAATCCTTTGAAACTTTTCAAAGCTTTTTAAAATTCACTTCTTGTCAATAGGTTATTTGATATCCATGAAAATTTGATAAAATCCCGTGAAATAAAATAAAACCTGATATTTCCTGAAATATCGGAAAACGTAGTAAAACCTTGAAAACTTTTCAAATCCCTTGAAATAATTGAAATCCTTCGAAATCCCTTGAAATTAAAAAAAAAAATCCTCATAGGCACCATAAAATATTTCTATATCTTTCGAAATTCTATGAAATTCTTTAAAACCCCATATACAATTTTTTTTAAGTCCCTTAAAAGCATTCAAATCTTTCGAAATCCCTTGAAATTTTTTTAATCTCTTGGAAATTCCTTGGATATTTTACAAATACAATGAATTCTTTTGAATTATTATTTAATTATTATTAATTAATTATATATATATATAATTTAGTGAATTAATAATTAATTAATTAATTATTTAAATATTGAATTATTTAAATCTATTAAAAATACCCTAAGATATTTTTGATTCTCTAAATTCTCTGAAAAGACTTGAAATTCTTTAAAGATCTTGAAAATTTCATGAATTTTCTAAAATACCCTAAATTCTTAACAAAAATTTGAAATCCCTTTAAATTATTGAAATTAATTAAAATCACTGGAAATCTTTTGAGATATCCTAAAATCTTTAAAATATTTGAAAATACCTTAAAATATTTGAAAATATTTTAAATCCTATGAAATCCCTTAATTCTTGTGAATAAATTCTTTAAGATCCATTAAAATATTATAAAATTGTTTCAAATTATATGAAAACTGATGTTTTCTGTAATCCTGAAAAATTTATTTAAAAATTTCTTAAAATCATTGAAATCCTCAGAAATCTTATAAAATCACTTGGAATCTTTAAAAATACCCTAAAACATTATAGGACCTATACAATCGTTCCAAATCATCTGAAATTCCAGTAAATTCTTTAAAGCCCTATGAAAAGTTTCTTAAATCCCTTAAATAATTCACATCCTTTACAAATTTGTAATCTCTTGAAAATGTCTGGAAAATTTTTTAATTGTACTAAAATATTTTAAACCTTTCGAAATCTTTTGAAATTTTTTTTTATCTTTTTGAAGCCCTTTAAAATTCATTGGAATTTTATAAGTACACAAAAATCTTTAAAATCTTTTGGAATCCTTCCAAAAATATGGAAATCTATTAAGAATTTCTTTGAATCTTTTAAAACAGCCGAAAATTTTTAATATCTTTTGAAATCCTTAAAACTTTTGAAACAAATTGAAGAAATTTAAAGAAATTGGAATTTTTAAAAATACCCGAAAATCTTTTTAAATCTTTTGGAATCTTTTAGAATGACCTAAAATTTTTCAAATCCTTTGAAATCTTTTGAAATCCTTAAAACTTTTTAAAGCTCTTAAAAATTCATTGGCATTTTTAAAACTAACCAACAATTTTTTCAATCTTTTAATATCGTTTCAAATTATTGAAATCTATTGAAAATTCCATGAAATCTTTTTAAATACCCTACAGTTTTTAATATCCTTTGAAATCTTTTGAAATCCTTTAAACTTTTTAAAGCTCTTGAAAATTCACTGAAATTTTTAAAAATACCCAAACAAAATTTTTAAATCCTTTGGAATCCCTACAAATTATTGAAACCTATCAAAAATTCCTTGGAATCTTTTAGAATGCCCTGATATTTTTTAATATCCTTTGAAATAATTCGAAATCCCTTAAAACTTTTTAAAGCTCTTGAAAATTCATTGGAATTTTTAAAACTAACCAAAATTTTTCTCAATCTTTTAATATCCCTTCAAATTATTGAAATATATTGAAAATTCCCTGAAATCTTTTTAAATACCCTAAATTTTTTAATATCATTTGAAATCCTTTAAACTTTTTAAAGCTCTTGAAAATTCATTGGAATTTTTAAAAATACCCAAAAATCCTTAAAAATCCTTTGGCATCCCTTCAAATTATTGAAATCTATTAAAAATTGCTTGGAATCTTTTAAAACAGCCGAAAATTTTTAATATTCTTTGAAATAATTTGAAATCGCAATTCATTGGAATTTTTAAAAATACCCAAAAATCCTTAAAAATCCTTTGGCATCCCTTCAAATTATTGAAATCTATTAAAAATTGCTTGGAATCTTTTAAAACAGCCGAAAATTTTTAATATTCTTTGAAATAATTTGAAATCGCAATTCATTGGAATTTTTAAAAATACCCAAAAATCCTTAAAAATCCTTTGGCATCCCTTCAAATTATTGAAATCTATT
>JAABKJ010013681.1:0-10263 GCA_011634705.1 Andricus grossulariae
ATGACAGTTGCTCCCAGTGGGACCCTGCGGTGGTTGTTAACCTTTAGTTTTTAATTATATATATATATATATATTATGGGATATGACTAAGAACCTAAAAAATGGTAAGGCTGCTGGCGTAAATAGTACTAACGCTGAAAGGCTTAAATACGGTGGCGACTACATACCCCACAGGCTGCGTGCGAATTGATAAATTTATGTATCGAGATGGGAGATGTTGCAGATGACTAGAAAAAGCGATTATCGTAGCAATATACAAAGGAAAGGGAGATAGAAGCAATTTAAATAATTTCAGAGGTATCAGCTTATTAAGCACCGTAAGTAAAATATATTCAAGAATACTTATTCATAGGGATATGAAAATAACAGAAGAAGAGATATGGGAAGTCCAAAGTGGATTTATGCTAGGAAGATCATGTGCGGATCAAATATTTAGCTCAAGACAGATCACAGAAAAACGTTTTAGAGTAAGGAAAGAATTTTTCTGTGCATTTGTTGACCTAGAAAAAGCGTTCGATAAGGTGGATAGAAATAAACTTTGGGAAGTCCTAAAAGAGTACCGAGTTAATGGATGACTCCTACAAGCAATGAAAACAATATATGTTGGTAGCAAACCAAGCGTAGGGATAAATGTGAAACTGAGTGATTCGTTCGATATTATGCAAGGTGTTAGACAAGGATGCGTTAAGTCCTCATGGCTATTTATTATATAGATGAACAATTTTCTAAGAATGGCCCTCTTCGACGAAGAAGGTGTGGATCTCGAGACATTGAGGGTACGTGGGTTAGCGTTCGCAGATAATAAGGTTGTTATGGCAGAATCAACCGAAGACTTGCAAAGAATGTTGAACAAACTGAATACAAGTATGAAGAACATGGGCCTCAAAATTAAAGTAAATAAAACAAAAATTATGGGTTTTGAAGGAAAGGGTGGCAGTAGTGGTATTTATAGGCACGATACCTTTCGAAAAAATGATAAGATTGAAGTGAGTTTTGGCACACCTTTTTAAGGCCTGAAGGAAAAGGACGAGTTCGTTAGCCACATATTTTTACAAACCGTTCTGGTTTTATCCATCAAAAATGTTTTTAAAAAACCAAAATTTCCATTTTCCAGGAAAACTACACGAGATATGAAAAAAAATGTCAAGTAAAATTGTTCATCTCAACAAGGTGAACAAATTTTCTTCAAAGTACAATAAAAAATTACATTCAAAGTTGGTTTTGGATGTTTAGATCTTGTGGCAAAAGAAATTTGGTTGGAAAACAATGAGCTCGAATTTATTTTTCACTCTATGACGTAATAATATTTTTCTACAGCAGAAAAGAAATCATTTTGCATCAGAACATAATCCGCCTGTGGTAAAAAAGGATTACGTGTGCGTCCCAGGTGCTTTTTATCTCTTTTAATACTAGCTTCTTTATTTCTCGTTGCTTTTAGCTCGTGATATACTATGATAGAACATTGAAAAATGATAATCTCTAAAGACCGCAAATACAAAAGACCGAATTTATCTTTCAAAGTCAAACAGAATTATAAATTGATTGAAAAATGGAACGTGCCGATAAGGTATACATTTAAAAACCATTACTATCCTAATCCACCCCAGCGAAACGAAACGACCCCTACATATGGAATATTGACGTGCATACGCTCTAAAAAATATTTGAATATATATGTAGTTTCTTCTTAGCCTATGTCATTTTACGTAAAAAACCAGTCTCAAAAATGAAAGGACCTTTTTTGGAAGCATTTATTATTGTATTACTTTGAATACCAGCTGAAACAAAAGGAGAAGAAAATTGAAAAAATTATTCAAGTTCTTATCACTTTGTATAATATATGTTAATAATTATTGAAGAAAAGATGAATAGAAAGTCGTTTAACTAGTATACCTAGGCGGGTTCTGGGACGCGGTTGTGTTCCGAGCTAAAAGAGAGTAAACCAGCCAATGTTCATTTAGCGACAGACGATAATGATTGGTGTCCGTGCTAAAATACCACCAGCCGGTGAGGTAGATCCCTTCCTAACCGACATTAATCGGATACCTATTAGGAACCTACATTACCGGTTAGGAAGGGATCTACCTTACCGGATGGTGATATCTTAACACGGACACCATGCATTGTTGTATGTCGGTAAATTACGAGTTGCTGGTTTCTTGCCGTTTAGCTCGGAACAGAACCGTGTTTAAGAACCCGGCCAGGTGTACTACTCGTTTTCAATTTTTTTTTCTTCAAATTTGTTGACATGTATACTCATAGGACTTACGACTACCAAAATATACAGAATACGTCCTACGAAATATTTTTTGAAATTCTTATAATACTTAGTTCATGCCTGACAAAAATTAAAAAATTCTCCTGCCGTGGAAACAAATAGTTGGGACGAGAGTACTGGAAAATTCTAATTTTATTTATTTTCGAATTCTTACATGTGCACATTAGATTTATGTCCAAAAAAAATCTTGGATCAGGACGATTTTTGAAATTTTATGTCCAGGGTTAGCAATACATTTTAATACTGTTTTTTAATAAATTCTGTGAAAAATACATGTAGTGGGGGTTTCCTAGTAACTATGTCCAAAAAAAAATTTTCATCAGCATAACGTATTTTGAATTTTGTTAGTACTTAAGGATTAAAGTACCCAAAAATTTCAAAATTCGCCCTGTTACAGCAGCATTTTTTGGGACATAATCCTACAAAGATGAATTAGGATTTGTAAAAATTTCAAAAAACATGTTAAAAGTTTGTTTAAGTCATTTTTCCCCATCAGAGTTTTTCATCAGTAGGGGGTATTTTCCACTTTTTTGGTACTTTAATCCTATTTCAACAGTCTTCTATTTGGACATAAATTCTATAAATAATTGTGAACAAATTTTTTAAAAATAAAATAAACTTTTTTTGTAGCATCTGTTGTGTTGCGTAATCATTTTAAAGTATCTTTTCTTAGATTTAATTGAAAAGAAAACATTTTTGACCTAATAAGTAACATATAACGTAGTTTTTTAATTAATTAGTTTTCAATGCATAGTGTACCCGAAATTTCGAAAAAATAAGCTTTCAAAGAATTTGAAAGGTTTCAAAATAATAACAAAATTTTCTTAAGATTCCTGAGAAAATTAAAAAAAAAATTATTTTGAAAAATTAATTTTAAGAGATTAGAAAGATTTCAACAAATTTCAAAAGGTTTCCAAACTTGTCAAATATAATCTGGAAGGTTTTATGGCATTTTTTCAATTTTGAAAGATTGAAAAATATTTTATAAGTAATTAGATTCAGTTCAAAAGGATTCGTAGAAATAGAAAAAAAAGTTTTTTTTTTAAACTTAAAAATATGTACGTGTTTCCTCAGTTTATTAAAAAGAGCATAAAAAAATGAAAAACATTTGTTTTGCAACCTTAGGTACAAATTAACAAAATTGAATTTTTATTCATTTGAAAAAAATATTATATTTCCATGAAAACAAAGTTTTTCTTACTTTTTTCCCATCTAAGGTTATTTACTTCTATCAACTTCACCCAAAAGAAATTAAAAGTAAAAAATTTTTTTGCACACGTAAAAAATTAAAAGTTTGAACATTTTCAATCGACTTGCCCAATGGTGAGAGATTTCTTCAAAATATATTTTTTTAAATTTGTTTGTAATGCTACAAAGAAAATTTTCAGCGCTGTTACGAATTAATGTAATTATGTTGAGATCCTTATGAAAAAAGCACACCTCCGCTAATGTATTTTTTTGAGCTGGATATAATTATCTCGAAATTTAATTATACTTTTCAATAATAATTAGCATAGTTACAGGGTGCAGAGTCTTCCTATTTTTTTCTCAGTTTCTCCTTTTTTCTGGAAATTCCCCTTTTTTCCCTATTCTCAAAAAACTTCCCCTTTTCCCCCTTTTCTCTTTAAATATACAATATTTGAAAATACAATATTCGAATTACGCGTAAAATTCTCTGAAATTAATAAGTGCATCCATTATTGAATAATAATTAAAGCAATTATAGCACTTAAAAAAATTATTTATGAATTTTTCCTATTGGTTCAAAAATTATGACGAATTTGTTATATATACAGCTTTTACTAGTGAACAATAATAAAAAAATACCAAATTTAAACATAAATTTTTTGCTCAATAAAATTTTTTTGAAAATGTGCAAAAAGATGTTTTATTTATTGAGTCATATGCACACACTTGAAAAAAGTTGAATATCTCGAACCTGAAATTTATTCAGCTTGAACCAAAAAAACACTCTATCATTTTTTTTTCGGAAAAAACTTTTATCGCGATTTTGGATTTTTGGGATTTCATATTTGTTGCGATTTTGAAAAACGTTTAAACACCAAGAAAAAAATGTTTCCTACGAATAAAAAAAATAACATGTTCCTTTGGTTTAAGCTGAAGAAATTTCAGGTTCGATTCATTAAAAAAAAAAAACATTTTTTTGTACATTTTCAAAAAATGCTAAACGAGGCAAAATTTATTTTTGAATTAAAAGAATTTTTAGTTGTGAATTTAAAAAAAAAAAGAACAGAAGATATTAACCGATTTCAAATTTTGTTTCTTAAATTGTTTTGGATTATAGTAAGGAACAAAAGACAAATCTTGGAAAGAAGTATTTATGAGAACGATGATAAACATATTAAAATGGTATATTTAACTAATTTTATTTTTTGTTGTAAGTTTTTTATATAACTGTGAATGGATTTCCAACGATCGAAGTATATCCAATTTTTAACAATAAATTCTTGAATGGCAGAAATCATTGGAAAATCTTTGAAAATTATTTTAAAATATAACGTTTCTTTCAAAAAAGTTGTTTATACTTTTCAAAATGTAAAATGTAATGTAAAAAATTCAGCAATTTAAGACTTTTTTTCGATACCATAAATAATACAAAATAATATTAATTTTTTTTCAAATTTATATAAATATAATTTTTAGAAGATTCTTGAGAAAATGAAACAAGATTTTTGAATGTTTCAGATGTGTCCAAAAATAATCTAGAAGATTTGAAAGGTATACATGTAGTTAAATTCTTCTTTTCATAACGACAGGACTTTATTGGGGCTTTGTTTTTAAATTTAAGAATCCAATTATCAAATTTGGACAACCATAAAAAAATGCTCCTATTGCAATTCCTAAAAACAGAAAGAAAACAAAAAAAAATTTGTTTCTTTAGACGAAAAATAAAAAAGAAGAAAGAAACATGAGAAGGCAACCAACCAAATCCCCTTCCTTCTCTTTTTTATTTACATTATTATCAAATCACAATATAAGAGCATTTATATTTTTATTATTGTATTCTATACAATATTCACCAACGATACTATTTTTGTCCAATGAAACAAATTTTTGTTTCGTTTTTAAGAGTCGCGATAGGAGCATTTCTTGGTGGTTATTCAAATTTGATCGCTGGATTCTTTTTTTATTTTCAGGAATTCTAAACATTGGTTTTGTTTTGGACCTCATTGAGATTCCATGGATCATTTCTTTAACACTAAATGTTTCTTTGACATTAGAGTTGATCCAAAAACAATTAAAAATTGTTGTTAAATAGTCTCTCCATTGGCAACGTTCTTTGTTTGCAGAAAAGATGATCTTCCACCAAAAGGACCCTCTAATGAATGCACTAGTTAAGAAACCCAATAACCCACTTAAACAATTATCAATACCAAAATCAAAGGATCATCCATCTTTCCTCGACCCTGCCCTCAAACCGGAAACACTCAAGACCGAATTTTCGGTCAATCGACCGGACTTTGACCGGGACATCTCTGGTTCCGCAGAGTCATTTTCCGTTCCGTGCATCGGGGACATGCGTCATTCCCTACGACACTGGTCGTGCGGGGGTGCAGCCTCCCGGTACGATTCAGTTTGGGGGAAGGTTTTCAGGGGAAATTCAGCACAGCATCCGACAGAGAAGCTGAATTTCCACCAGCCATAGAAAAGCAAACACGAGAGAGAAAGAGGAAAAAAATGATAAAGATGAAAAAAGAAAAGTCCTGGGGTAAGAGTGGGACAGTCCGGAATTGCGGCTGGGGTACCTGGGTTGAAGAGAAAAGAAAATTCCAAGAGCACCCTGTGTTGCGAAGGAAAAGGACCCCATGAGGAGGTGGAGGCGGTGGAGGCGGCGAAGAAGGAGGCGGTGGAACCGACGTGGATAGTCGCTCGTCGCCGCCACCTCAGTTGCTCCACAGTTTCCGGACTCTGCGGACTAACAGGTTAGTGAGACCCTCGCCGATTAGCGCTTTTCTCATTTTTCTATCATCTCGCCTCAAAATCGTGTTTTAAACTTATTTTTAAAATCATCTCCGATTTTCCAAGAGTCGGGGTTTTAGGGGTTGAAATTTCGATTTCCAATTCCAACCCCTCGGCGGTCCGCGATTCAGAGTCTCGCGCGCCACGAGTCGATGAATCGGCCGCTCGTTCATTCACGAACACGAAACCTACCTCATTTCCCCTCACATCTTCTATCTCTCTCTCTCTCCATTCCTCTCTCTCTCTCTCTCTTACTTTCCTATTTTGCTATCTCTCTCCCACCCTCCTTTTGTTATCATCACGCTCTGTCACACCGTAAATCAAAACCAGTGATTACTTCTCGTCTCGATAGTGTTTTCAAAGTGCGAACCTTCTGGATGCAAGGTTTGATCGGTGATTGTGGAAAAAATCGGCTTGAGGATCAAATGTGTGTTCAGGGTGGCTACTGGACCGGGAAATCATAGTGAATTTATTTTTTGACCGGGAATTTTACCGATTTTTAGAAGAAAAATCTATAGAATCTCTTGAAATATCACAAATTTCGTATCGCATGCATAAAAATTAAAACTATTCAACTTAAAAGGATTTACGTATAAAAAAACTTTTATGTTTCACAATTATAATTTTAAAGGAAAGGGAAGAAATTTTAGTACTTAATTTTTTTCCGAACTGGAAGAGGATCTTTTTTTTAAATTTTTTATTGAGTTGGAAAGGAGAAAATGTTGTTTTTCAATTTTTTTGTGAATTGGAAGAGGCACATTTATTTATTGTTGAAATTTTTATACAGTTGGGAGGGACGAAATTTTGGTCATTCATTTTTTTTGTGAATTCTTGAGTAAAAGGAGGAACTTTTTATTGTTAAGATTTTTATAGAATTGAAAGGGACGAAATTTTGGTTATTTTTTTTTTAAACTGAAAGAGGTCCTTTTTCTCTTTTTATCATTTTTGTTAAGTTGACGGGGAAACTTTTTATTTTGAATCTTTTTTCTCAATTGAGGGAGGGTGATTTTTTAAAATATATTTTTAGTGGGTTAGAAGGAATGAAATTGTAGTTATTTTGCTTGAATTAGAAGAGGCCATTTTTTTCTTGTAAAGATTTTTATTGAGCTTAGAAAAGAATTATTTATTACAAATTTTTTCCTAATTGGATAAGGGAAATTTGTTATTTTTAAATTTTTTATTGAAACCAGACTATGAGAGGGAGCTTATTTTTTGAACAGAAATTTGCAAATTTCAAGAAGAAAAATCTATAAAATTACTTGAAATATCTCAAATTTCGTATCACATGTCTAAAAATTAAAATTATTCAACTTAAAAGGATTTAAGTATGAGAAAACTTTTTAATTTTAAAGGAAAGGGAAGAAATTTTAGTACTTAATTTTTTTCCGAACTGGAAGATGATCTTTTTCTTTTAATTTTTTATTGAGCTCAAGACCGACAAATTTGATATTTTTAATATCTTTGTTGAGTTTAATTCTTGAAATTTATATCAAGTTTGAGGGAAGATTTTTTTATATTCCATTTTTTCTGAATTTCAAGACGAAATTTGTTTATTTTCAACATTTTTATCGAGTTGGAAAGGAGGCAATTTTGGTTTTCAATTTCTTTGTGAATTGGAAGAGAGAGATTTATTTATTTTTGAGATCATTATACAGCTGGGAGCGACGAAATTTTGATTATTCATTTTTTTTCAGAATTCTTGAGTAAAAGGAGGAAATTTTTATTTTCAATCATTTTCCCGAATTGGAGAAGGGTAAATATTCAACTTAAAAGGATTTATGTATGAAAAAACTGTTTAATCTCACAATTTTAATTTTAAATGAAAGAGAAGAATGTTTTGTACTTAATTTTTTTCTGAACTGGAAGAGGATCTTTTTTGTTTTTTACTTTTTTATTGACTTGAAAGCCGACAAGTTTGGTATGTTTATTATTTTTGTTCGCTTTAATTCTTAATATTTTTAATAATCTTCACGGAAGACTTTTTTATATTCCATTTTTTTTTTTTAATTTCAAGACGAATTTTTGTTATTTTTAATATTTTTATTGAGTTGGAAAGGAGGAGATTTTCGTTTTAAATTTCTTTGTGAATTGGAAAAGGGGTATTTATTTATTTTTGAGGTTTTTATACAATTCGGAGGAACGAAATTTTGGTTATTCATTTTTTTTCTGAATTCTTGAGTAAAAGGAGAAACTTTTTATTTTTAATATTTTTTTCTGAATTGGAGTGTAATTATTTATTTTGAAGATATTTATAGAGTTTGAAGAGGCACAATTTTTTTTCTATCTGAATTGCAAGAGACCATTTTTCTTCGTAGTATTTTTATTAAATTGAAGGGGAAGGGACTTTTTATTTTAAATATTTTTCCTGAATTGAAAAAGGGTTATTTTTTTCAAAGATTTGCAACGAGTTGGAGAGGAGAAAATTTTGGTTTTAATTTTTCCTGAATTGAAACAGGAAAATCTTTCATTTTTAAGATTTTTATAGAGTTGAAAAGTACGAAATTTTCGTTCATTTTTACTGAATGGAAAGAGGTCCTTTTTCTCTTTTCATCATTTTTATTAAGTTGTAGGGAAAACTTTTTATTTTAAACCTTTTTTCTGAATTGAGGAAGGGTAATTTTTTTAGAGACATTTTTAGTGGGTCAGAAGGAATGAAATTGTAGTTATTTTGTCTGAATTACAAGAGGCCATTTAAAAAAAAAAGTTTTTATTGAGCTCAGGAATGAATTATTTATTTAAATTTTTTTCGTAATTTAATAAAATAATTAAATTAAATAAAATTCGTTAAGTTTAATTTTTAATATTTTTACTAAGCTTGAGGGAAGAATTTTTTATATTCCATTTTTTCTGAATTTTAAGACGGAATTTCTTATTTTAAACATTTTTATGGATTTGGAAAGGAGGAAATTTTGGTTTTTAATTCCTTTGTGAATTGAAAGAGGGACATTTATTTATTTTTGAGATTTTTATACAGTTGGGAGGGACGTAAGTTGGGACATTTATTTTTTTTTCTGAAATCTTGAGTAAAAGGAGGAACT
The DNA here is from genome assembly GCA_011634705.1 of Andricus grossulariae. Lineage (NCBI taxonomy): Eukaryota > Metazoa > Arthropoda > Insecta > Hymenoptera > Cynipidae > Andricus > Andricus grossulariae. The sequence goes on from JAABKJ010013681.1 coordinate 9,298, forward strand.
TTTTATTTCCAATATTTTTTTCTGAATTGGTGTGTAATTATTTTTTTGAAGATTTTTATAGAGTTCGAAAAAACACAATTTTTGTAATTTTTTATCTGAATTGAAAGAGATTCTTTTTCACATTTTATCATTTTTATTGAGTTGAAGTGGAAACTTTTTACTTCTAACCTTTTTTCTCAATCGAGGGGGGGAATTTTTTTCGTAAAAATTTTTATTGCGATAGAAGGAATGAAATTGTAGTTATTTTGTCTGAATTAGAAGAGGATATTTTTTTTAAAACAAATTTATTTTTTAGCTCAGGAAAGAATTATTTATTAAAAATTTTTTCCTAATTGGATAAGGGAAATTAATTATTTTTAACTTTTTTATTGAAACCAGACCATGAGAGTAAGTTTATTTTTTGAACGGGAATTTGCAAATTTCAAGAACAAAAATCTATAAAATCACTTGAAATATCACAATTTCAATTTTAAAGGAGAGGGAAGAAGTTTTAGTAATAAATTTTTTTCCGAACTGGAAGAGCATCTTGTTTATTTTTTACTTTTTTATTGAGTTGAAGGCCGACAATTTTGATATTTTTAATATTTTGTTTTTTGTTGAAAGGAATAAATTTTGGTTTTCAATTTCCCTGTGAATTGGAAGAGGGGCATTTATTTATTTTTGAGATGTTTATAAATTTGGCAGGGACGAAACTTTGGTTATTCATTTTTTTCAGAATTCTTGAGTAAAAGTAGCAAATTTTTATTTTCAATCATTTTCCTGAATTGGAGAAGGGTGATTATTCAACTTAAAAGGATTTTTGTATAAGAAAACTGTTTAATTTTAAAGGAAAGGGAAGAAATTTTAGTACTTAATTTTTTTCCGAACTGGAAGATGATCTTTTTTGTTTTTTAATTTTTTATTGAGTTCAAGACGGACAAATTTGGTGTTTTTAATATCTTTGTTGAGTTTAATTCTTAATATTTT
>JAABKJ010013682.1:0-10262 GCA_011634705.1 Andricus grossulariae
GTTTCCTTACGTGCATAGTTTCTCGTAGTTCTCTTACCTTAAGATCATTCACTCCTCTAGCATTCCAAACACCCAGTTTCCATTCATCGCCTAAAACTCGGCCTTTACATTTACCGTGTGCAAGCATTTCGTCAATCAGAGTTTCAGTCCATTCCGAGGTTATCTTATTGTTTGTATTATTCATTGTTTAAATTTTACACCCAACTGCCACCTTAATGCGTGAGTTTTATTTTGCGAGTCGAAAATCATGTCCAAGTTAAGAAGCCATTCGTCGGATGGTGGAGAATCTTATTGTAACGTCAGTCCCATGAAATTTATGTTTTCAAGAGGAGGGGGGGGGGTGAGGATAGGAAACCGAGTGTCGCAATTGGTTGATGTTTTATGCTGAGAAGGTCACCAGTCTTCAGCCGCGTTGTATTATATAGGAGATCATATGCTCCCATCTGCCAATCCCTGGTCTACCTCTAGACAGGGAACCAAAAACTTTTTTTTTTTTCTAATAATGTAAAAATCTGTGGAATACTGTGCAATTCTTGATTTATTGTACTCAAATTCTTTGGAAAAGTGTTAAAATATTATTATAAAATTCATTAAAAGATCATTATAATTAATCCCTGTAATCGTTTAAGCACAAAAAAGGACCCTTAAAGTGTCGGGAATTTTCAGTAAAAATAAAATTTTCGATTGTTTGTTCTTTGAACTTCCCTTCAAAACCATGAAAATTAATTGAAAATTCCCCTGCATGCCTCAAAAATGATTCAGAATCAATCGAACTATATAACCTCAGTCGATAAAGAAGACACCTTCTTTATCTCAAGATATGAATTAATTTAAATTCATTCAGCAAGTAATAATTGTAGCATTAATAATTGATTATTAAATCAATTTAATAATTCACATAGAAGTTCCATCAATACTCTCTCTCTCTCTCTTTATATTAAAATAGGATAATTCTAGCCTAGTTACTAAGGAACATAAAGTATTGTATGCGTGAAGATTTAGCCCTGCTAAAAAGTCTCGTAGACCGGGCCTACGTGATGAACTCCACACGCTATGGCATACGTGAGCAATTGGATTATTGTGTTTAGTGAATAAAGTTTATATTATTTATAGTAAATACAAACAATTGTGAATAAATCTTATTTACTCTCCTTTTTCTATCTTTAAATTAAGTGAAATTTCGCGGTAGTCGATTTTCAAATCGACGCATGTCAACAGCGAACCATCTACAAAGGAATCAACCAATCATCGTTGGGTTGTTATGAATGTCCACGGATCTAAGAGTCAGGACGTAACAATGGGTTCATACTAGAATTACTGACTTGAAGTGTATTGCGTTCTAGAGTTCGCGCAAGATGTTTATTCACTCGCGAGAATAGCGAACTCCCATTGGTTCTTTATAACTCTCAATAGTTTACAAACTATTGACCGTACAACATTTTGTCACAGTAATTTTTTATTCAGTTTTGTACGAGGAATGTGTATGTACAATGTTCCAACATTCACAAAAATACGGTAGAAAATAAATGAAAACGAAATTATAAGATTATTGAGATTTACTTTTTAATAAAAAAAATCATGGTAAGCCGTTCGCACGCGGAACGAAAATTAACCTTATATTCACAAAGCAACACGTGATCAGAGTATCAGAGTTATAAAGATACATATACGAAACCTTAATTAACAAAAATGTTGTAAAATTTATTAAACTTTTAAATGTAATGCATTATACTACAACCCAAATCTTCGCATATTTCACACTGCTTTCAATAATTATTTCGTACATGTATGTTTGCAACCCTGCTTCTAAATTTTTCGATTCAAGTTGGAGCATTCTAGATGTGAAATTGAAAGAGTAACCAATTTAGTTTTTTTATTACATTCTTCTTGAGTATTGCACATAATTGTGTAATATTATACCAGACGAATCAAAATGATCTATTTATTCATGCTAACATAAAAACTCGAAATCGAAAAAAATAACTTACCACTGTATACGAACAGAACGCGAGTTGGGGCTTATGCGGACTGAACCAGAACTGGAGCTCTCTGCAGTGGAGCCGTCGATTTTCCGTTTCGGAGGTCGACAGTTCTCGCGCAGGTAATACGTATTACCATCGGTGCTTGTCCCGAGTGTAATAAGACAATATCCAGAGGATTGCATGGTGCTGTTTCCTGCATAAAGTGTGGTGCAATCAGCCACTTAGCCTGCTTCAACGTGGGATTGTCAAGAGAAGCATTTGAAGATCTGAAAAAGGGAATAATCGATTTTATTTGCGTGAACTGCAAATCATCGCATGCTAGCGACACCTCTTCAGGTTTAAATCAAAGCTCCTTGCTAAGTGGAGGTATCGACCCTGCTCGTAAGGATCAGGTAACTAACCCCTCACTTACAACAGTTTCTCCTGTCACTGCTGCGACCTTGGCCCCTGGATACATCGAGGCTACACACAGTGCGGTCTTACAAGCTCAGAAGGAAGCAGCCGTGCAGGCGCAGGAACAGATTAGAAATATTTTCAAGGAATTCGAAACTAAGCAGCATGAGTGAATTAAAAAAGTCAACACTGCGGTTCAGGAAATTAAGACAGATGTTTCAGAGAATTCTCGCAGAATCAATCTGCTTGAAAGTTCTACTGTTAGGAATGCAGATCAGGTCAGATAGATAAAGACGAAGGCAAGCTCGCTAAAATTGAAGGTCGCCTCACTTGCAGCTTCTCTCAATTACCAAGAGCAAGCTGCGCTTCAAAGTACCCTTGAAATTCACGGGTTACCTATGAAGCCGAATGAGGATCTTCCATCGGTCCTAGAATCGGTTGCCAATGCTCTTGATGCTCCCTTCGCGAAAGATGACCTTATGAATGTTTATCGCATTCGTCAATTCCCGAAATCAAATCCACTGCTCGCACCCATCATCGTTGCCAAGTTTAGCAGGCAGTTGGTAAGAGATCTAATAATCGAGCAGAGAAAAAAAGTGCGAGACTTCTCTACGACCTATCTTGGCTGGCCAGATAATGAGAAAAGTCTCATTTTTATCTGTGAGGCTTTGACGCCCTATAACCGAAGGATCTACGCTTCTGCATTGAATTTAAGGAGACAAAACAAGATAAAATATCTTTGGATTGCAGAAGGAAAGATCTTTTGTCGAAAGGATGATTGCACCCCTAGGATTCAGCTGTCACTGCTGCAACACGTAGAGCGATTCCAATATCAATTAGGCTTTCTACGGTAAGGTTATACACACAATGGTGTAATATTATTGTTCGGCAATTTCATGCCCCTTGATAAATATATTTTTAACATTCTTCATTTTTTTATACCTTGTACATATGTATATTCATATTGTAAACATGATCACATATTTAAACTAGTAGAGTTCTTAATCTTGATACTGGTCTTCCTGAAAGTAATTGTATACTATAGGACCGATATTACAATTTGAATTGTACGCACTTAGTTTGAGTTATGCTGACAATGGTTTTTTGTCTCAGTCAATTTTTACGTGTGCTGCGTGAACTTTCCATTTTTGAATTGTTTTTATATAAAATCTTTCTCTTAATATATCCATGGATACCTTTAGCATTTGTCATGTGAACGCTCAGTCTCTCTTGGCACATTTTCTAGAATTCAAACATTTCTTCAGTACATGTTCCTACCCTATAATAGCTGTTTCTGAGTCCTGGTTAGCTCCCAATATATCCTCTAGCCTCGTTGCAATTGACAACTATTCGCTCCTTCGAAGAGACAGAGACGTGGTGTTGGAGTTTGTCTTTTTCTGCATGATAGTCTGAATGGTACTGTGGTTGGTGTGAGTTCAGTAGCTACTTACCCTACTACCTAATTTCTCTTTGTTGAAGTTCAGTCAAAATCTGATAGTGTTTCAGTGGTATTAGTTTATAAACCACCCAATGCCTCCTGTGGCACAGAGCTTGAATCGGTAATTTTTTCATTTATTCCTAACTTTGATAACATTATGCTTACTGGAGATTTTAACACTAACCTGAATCTCACTTCCAATCATTCTAAATATCTAACATCTTTGGTACATTCTTCGGGACTCTCGATTGTACCTTATGATTTTACTCACCATACTGAGCGTTCCAGTACTTGTATTGACTTAATGATTGTAGACGATATTGATAAGGTTGTCTCCTACGAACAACATGCTATCCCTGTTCTCCCTAAACACAACTTGATTTACATTACCTTTAAATATTCCTATAATCTAAATTCAAAACCCAACCCAAAGACTGGTGCGAAATCTCTTTAAAATCGATGAACATACATTCCACGAACATCTAATGACGTATGATTGGAAGAAGATATTACTAGATACAGATATAAATAATAAAATCGATGCTCTGACTTATAACCTAGTCTCCGTATTTAATACATTTTCTCCGCTACACGTTCTTAAAAATTTTAATAAATCTGCCCCGTGGATATCATCCGAAATTAAAAATCTGATGAGGGAACGTTATGGCAAGCGCCGAATTGCAAAAAGAACAAAAAGCAGTATAATACAAGCTTGATTTCGTAAACTAAGGAACCTTGTTCATACTAAGATTAGAGATGCGTTCAATCAATACAATTATAACGAGATTGCACATAGAGACAAAAAAGGGGACATTTGGCATCTCCTTAGACGTTTGCACCTAATTCCGCCCAAGCACGAATCTATAGATAGTAATTTTCCGCCTGATGACCTTTTAAAGACTTTTTTTACATTCCCAGTTTCAGACTTATCATCATCATTTTCCATTAGCCCTCTTAATTCAACATCTATTGACTCTGATTTCTTTTTCGATGACATCACACCTGAAATACTTTTGGAAAAAACACTTGAAATCAAATCAAATGCCATTGGAACTGATGGAATATCAATCAAAATGATTAAACTTGCCCTTCCAATTATCTTTCCTTTTCTATTGCATATCTATAATGCTTTCCTTCAGGTCGGTATCTTCCCAGATATCTGGAAAAAGGCCGTTATATGCGCAATACCTACATTTTCTAAACCTACTTCCCCGAAAGACTTTCGGCCAATTTCTATTTTATGTGCACTGTCCAAACCACTCGAAAAGATTGTTCACCTGCAACTTTCTACATTTTTCGAATTATCTAAAGCCATTGACCCGGTGCAATCAGGTTTTCGGACAAAGCATAACAATCTTACTGCTTCCCTTAAAGTAACGGCGGATCTTAAATTAGCAATGGATAAAAGGGAGATCACGATTGTTGTTCTGTTTGATTTTTCGAAGGCTTTTGATGTGGTCAATCACAAATTACTCCTACAAAAGTTAAAATCTTTTAACGTGTCAAACTCTATCATCAAGTGGTGTAAATCTTATTTTAATAATCGGTCACACAGAATTATCAATAGTAGTGGTGAGCTTTCTGACTGGAGGTAAGTCAAGAGTGGAGTTCCTCGGGGGTTCATTCTGCCACCCCTTCTCTTCAATTTGTTCACTTCTGACCTTGCAAGTGAACTTCAACATTGCAAATACCACAGATATGCTGACGATTTTAAAATTTAATTATCGGGACAAATTTCTTCATAAAGTAGATTACTTGTTGTAGTCCAAGAGGATATCGATCGTGTTATCCTCTGGGCCTGGAAGAATGGAATTACTCTTAACCCGGGAAAAACTCAGGCAATTGTTGTTGGACCTACTTCATCTCCGTCGCTTGAAGCACTGACATCATTTCCTCCCCTTCGTATCGAGAATCTTACTATCCCTTTTTCGGAAGTGATTAAAGATCTGGGATATTTCCATAACCGTACCTTGTCCTGGAAGGAACAGGTACAGAGTATCTCAAGGCAAACATACAGAATTCTACAACAACTAAATAGGAATAAGGACTCTTTACCTAACTCCACTCGGATACTTTTGGTTAAGAGTTTAATCTTACCCCATTTTGACTACAGTTGTTTAGTATATGATGATTTAGCCGACGATTTAAATTTAAAGCTTGAGCGTGCGTTAAATGCCTGCATCCGTTTTATCTACAATTTGCCTAAATGCGAACACATAACTACATTCAGACTTGAGGCTGGTCTGCTTAATGTTACCAAGAGAAGACAATTCCTTATGGGTAATTTGCTGTACACTCTGTTTCAGAACAAAGCTCCTGAGTATCGATTCAACCTATTCCAATTTGTAGACAGAGACCTTCCAGCACAGTCTAAGCTTCGTGAATGGCATAAAATCCTTAAGATTCCTTTTCACAGAACCTGTCAGCTTCAAAGATCATTTATAGTAAGGGGTGCCCGGTCATGGAATAAAGTACCATACGATATTAGAAATGCACCTTCCCTGTATCATTTCGAGAATCTCTTTTTCAAATATTTGTACAATACTGCTAACCCAACTCTTGAAATTACTCACTAGTAAACTCTCATATTTAGTTCTTGAACATTTCATCTTAGAATTTCCTTTTGTCATCATTTATTTTTGCAATTTATTTCTTTTACACGCAGTTTTTCCCTCTTTATTTCTACCTTAACATGCACAAGAGCTACTAATTAATCAGACTAATGTTAATTACTACGCATTAATCTCATATTTAATTTGATACGTATTCTTAGGTCGACTCTATTTATTAATTTTATTTAGTTTACAGATTAGATTATAAGATTAATCAAGTATTCTGCCGATCAGTGCTTGCACAAATTTGTAATGACCCTGTATTATCCTGTTCCTTAGAGGGCTAAATAGCCCTCTAAGGAACATTTTTTGAATAAATACAAGTAAAATAAATAAAAAAATAGAAAGATGATTTTTCAACTAAAAAATTAATTTAAAAAAAAAATATATATTTTTAACAAAGTAGTTCAATTTTTAACCAAAGAAATGAATTTGAAAACAAGAAGAATTTTCTAAAAACAAGTCAATTATCAAACACATAGTTGAATTTTCAACTAAAAAGATCAATTTTCAAGAAAATAAAAACGAATTTTTAAAAAATTAGTTAAATTTTCAACCGAAAAAAAGACTTTTCAACCAAAAATATTAATTGTTAAGCATAAAGATTAATTTTTAACAAAAAGAGACGAATTTTCAATATAATACATGAATTTCAATCCAAATGGTTCGTTTTTAAACTAAAAGAGGCGATTTTTTAACTGAAAATGGACAAGTAAAGTGTTCAGTTAATCAATTTTTAACGAAAAAAAAACTGATTTTCACCAAAATAGTTTATTTTAAACCAGAGACGAATCACCAACAAACAAAGTAAAATTTAATAGTTGATATTTCAACCACAAAATATTTTAAAGTAAAAGCCGTTCAATTCAACCGAAAAGGATGAATTTTCAACAGATCTTGTAATTTTTTACTAAAAACATCAGTTTTTTAACAAAAATAAAACAAGAACTAATAAATGACAAATTTTCAACCAAAGAGAAGAAACTTGAACTGATAACATTTTAATCAAAAACAGTTGAATTCAATCAAAAGAAGACGATTTTTAAATTTAATCTTTTCAAACTGAATGACTGACACTTTGACTATATTCTGCGAATGAATTATACACTTTTGATAATAAATTGTGTAAAAGAAGCTATTTTTCATAGATAATATTTGAATTTTCGCAGAAATCGGGCTCGAACAGATCGCGCACTCTGGTGAGTGGTAACCTCCCCCCTTGCTTCCCTAGAAACCGGGTCGAAAAAACTTTCGTTCCACTCCAGAGTCAGCGACATCGGACGGGATTAGTGGTTAACTACTGATAATAAAAGATGAATAGACTTTTTGATTTAAGAAAACGATGCTGCGCGAGTGCGAAAAATATATAGCACTCCCGCGAGTTTCGTGCAATTCCTCCATGAAACGTATGTGACAATAATAAATATCAACGCAAAAAAAAATATTTTGAGTCATTAGAAGTTAACACACTTCCCACGAAAAAAAGTCTGGTTTACCAGGAGAAAATCCATTAAGAAGAAAACAGGTTGGTGAGACCAAGAAGTGCTGTTTTGGAAATTGTAAAAGTGACAGTCGGTACAAGTCGTACTTGCAATGTAACTATTATTTTATTTACAAAACTCAGTTTAATATTTTGAAAGGGTAATATTCCCGATGATGCACTTAAAATGCATATTAAAAATGAACTCATTTGCATTTACTTATTTATTTGGCAAGCTGCATGTATTTAAAAACTGACAACCCACTTATAATCGCAGCTATTCATTTTCAACTGCATTTTTTTGAAAATACTTCATCAACCTTTTTTTTATATATGTTTCTATCATTACATATCATTTCATTTTTATATAAAGCACTACTTTTCTACTATTCCAACTATGCCCCTATACACGATGTAAACCTAACCTGCATTCTACATACCGGTCAACAAGTTGTTGCTTTTTCCTTTTGGTACATTGTTTTCTGCACTTCAACCACCTTTTTAATTGGCAAATAGTGTTTTCGTCCACCTTTTATGCTGTAATTTAGCACATGGCACATCTTTTTGATTCAATTTCACATTAAAATGCCCCGCTAAGTATCATGGCGGCGCCTGAGCTTCAGCTCTCAAATGAAAAGGTTTATAGCACACGTGAAGATTGCTCTGACGTCCGCGTGTTGCAAACGTCAACTTTTTTCTCGCTCTACATCATAGATGACCACGGATAGTTCCCTGTCTCGCTTCTCTCCCCCTTCTCCGTGCATTTTCCTCGCATACAATATTTTACAGAGCCATTAGAAAACGTCAACTAATTTGGTTTAAAACCGCATCGTCTAAAGTGGTTACGTAATTTTTAAGTGGCCCTTAAATATGGAAATACTTCAACTTACTATAGAAAAGAGAAACTTAACAAGCTTTCCTTTGTTGTCCGCGTAGGGTCGCCTGTCTACTTCCTTTCCTTCTTTAAAGAGAATTAAAGTTGGCAATTGCTTACTCGTACTTGCATCGCTGATATGATACTTTGCCGCTGCATCTGGATGTCTTCCGACATCTACTTTCCCAAATTTTAAATTGTCTAAGGCGAACCTAATGCAATCGAAATTAAATTATTCGTGGAAAATACCTAATTGGAATGATGTGTGGATTTCTCAAATATACAATAATAAACTTACTCAGCGGATAATTCTGAAAATATCGGTGCAAAAGTCACACAAGCAGGATTCCAGGCAGTGTAGAAAGCTACGAGCCATGTAACTTTGATGTCGCGTTGAAACTCTTCTTGTAAACTAGTCGCTCCTCTTAGGTATATCACTTTTTCGGGACCTTGATAAGTTGGTTCGGGTAATAACAGCCCACATACTATAAAGACAAGAAATTTCAGTTCAACTCAAAAATATAAATAGAAGAAAATGTTATGAGGGACCATTCACAAAATACGTGATACATTTTTCCGGGATTACACCCCCCCCCCTGCGTGATGCTTTTTACATTGCAATTAACATGGAGAATGACACTTCGAAAGACCCCCCACCCCCCTTTACGTATCACGTTGTATTTCGTGAATGACCCCTGAACAAAGTTTGGTACGAACAAATACAGAGGGCTGCAAATAAGATACCCATTCTTATATCTGCGTAGAACCACAGCATCAAATTTGTTACTTTCGTGTAGACGAAACTCGATGATAAATAGTTGATCATCGTTACACTCCCAGCTTTCCGAGTTCTGATCATTATAACGATCATTAGAAAAAATAGGATTTCCGTTTCTCTCTGAGCAATAGAAATGTTACAATTACATATTATAATAAGAAAATGTTATATCCAATAATCGAAATACATCATATGGCCATTCAAACTTGATTGCTTTTTATTTCAATTCCTATTTGAACGATATACTTCTCTATTTCCAGAAACATTCAACTTAGGGCGATTTTAAATTAATAATTGAATATTTCTTGAAATATATGTTATTGGCTGCGTCTATTCATCCCGAAAATTGGGGGAGTTGGAAAAGGGGATGGATTAGTCGTCCCGAAAATTCGGGACGACTAGCCAAGCTTATGAAAAAGATTTTACTACTCATCCCTAGAGATCCTCTAGGGAGAGTTGAGACACGTTTCCCCCTCCAATGCTCGCCGCTGTACCGGAAGTTGATTTTTCACTGCGGCGCGAAGTTTGAAAAATGACGTGTAGAGCAATACGTCCCTAGTAAAAATGACAGTTAGGAATCAATAGAAGCCGTTTAGAAAACGTATAGGATGCAGATGGCATCTTACACGGTCCTAACTGGTTTCTAATAGGATTCTTATTTTAAATTGGTTTCTAACCGGTCTTATTTGGTACTTATGTGCTTTT
>JAABKJ010013683.1:0-10262 GCA_011634705.1 Andricus grossulariae
TTTTCATACTGTAAGTATTGCCATTAATGTTGAAAACTTTATATTTCTGCCAGCGAATCTTCCATTCTTTCGTTGTCCAAACTGTTTTTTGCATCATTTTTCTTTTCAAACGTCAATTTTCAAGCTTTTAGTAAGTAACACTATCTCTTTAATAGAAAAGATTTATTTAATGCAAAGTAGAATTAAAATTGTTAAATAATAGCCATGTTATAAGCAAAGTCGCCTTTGCCCCACCGGTCGGCGCTGCCCCTCCTTACCCTATATCGCTAATTTAAGTCAGCATATATGTATAATACACTAGCTTTAGTTAGCGATATACTCATCTCTGATTCAGATTCATAGAGTGAATTTTGGAATTTAAGATATCAGTAAATTATATTTTCGGAAAAATTTAAGGTGACTTTATAATCACTTACTTATACATTTCTACTAAGGTAATTTTTGTAGTAGTTTGTATTCTTTTTCTTCTTTTGATAATATAAAAGAGCCTATTTTGAAAGTGCTCTGATTTTCCTTGCAAAAGGCAGTTTATGTTCTTGAACCTTGAACCTAAAAAGCTGCGATTTTCTTTTCATAATTTAAATATTAAAGGATAAGCAAAAATTCAAGTGTATAATTATATCGTTTATCTTTTACCTTTTATTCATTATCTAATTGCGAATACTCACCTGAGAGCTGATATGAATGTAATATCGACTACAGTATTTGTATGGATGGACCATTGATAGCAGAAAACACAGTAGATATTCTTCTTTAGACTCATTTCTGATAAATGTAAATAAACATCCGCAACGTACACACTACATATTAGAGTTAACCAGATTATCGACATAATTAAACCTTTTATAAAAATCTTTCTGTACTTCCTTTCCTCCCCTAAATATTCGAAAGCTTCGTCCATTAATTCGATTTTGTTAATACAAAGTTGCATTTTCTTGAAAGTAAAATTTAAAACCGAATATTCTTTAGTCAAATGGGACAGATATATATATATATATATAGTATATTGAATTTGCACAAGTAAATATAAATAATTTATCATTTATCAAATGTGCAATTATATAGTCTAAGCAAATGTTAATTAAATTATGTAAATATATAATGGCAAACTTACCTTTCGAGAATACCATCCAATAATGATTGAAAGTGAAGCAGCAAGTGTATTAAAGTACCTAAGCATGGTGAATACCATGACATCTAAATTATGTGCATCTGCATTTGCACATGAATTTATTTCAAAGATGAAATTAGCAAGCCAGAAACTAGACACGATTATGAATACAAAAATGGAACTGATATTTCTTCTAGAATTACCGACAGGATATTCAATTGATCCTAATCCTGTCAACCAATTTAGAATCAGTATCGGAGTTAGTGCTTGTTTTAAATTTTTCGGAGACCAACTCATATTTGAGTATAAAAAATATCTGCTTACAATGTAGTTTTAAAACTAATTTTCTACTCTTTATAGTACTTGCTCTTTTCATAAGCCCTTTAATATTTTATTATTAGTTCAACGTATTGTGTGGTTCTATTTTATCTAAAACATGTATCGAAAACCTTTATATGTCGGATGAAAAAGAATTATTATTATCAAACTTGACCAAGACATATTTAAAAATTAAAATAAAATGTTACGTAATTCATCAAAATTGCATTTGATTCAGATCTATAATAATTATTTCAGTTTTGTTTCACTTAAAAAAAAATTACTGATAATAACATACACATTTTATTTCTATTTCCTGTATTGATCATTCACGACAGGATTCAATTGTATAGATATGACCAGAAAAGTCGTAACGAGACCTAAAAACTAAAAAATATTTCGATCGCGAGTTTTTGCGCGCCTGTGGCGCGCACCTGTTGGATCTCGCACTTCGCGCTCAATAATGTATTCACCTCGCGCTACGCGCTTCGACACATTTGCCTGACGCTTTAAGTTCGGTTCCTCTAGGATTTTGCACTTCGTGTGCTCGCTATTGTTATGACCTGCCTTTGATTTAAGTATGTCAGTTTTGCATAGAAAAAAGAACTAATTTACTCAAGGTTCTATCGAACTTAAGGAACACATTTTCATCAAGACACTCTCGCTTCGCACTCGATATTTGTTTTAAAAATCATGTAAACCTCGCTCTCCACGCTCGTTTCTGTTCATCGCATGATAGAAACCCAAAAGTTTGAGCGCGCTTACGGCGCGCGATTTGGGCGGCGCGCTTCGCAACGACCATATGTTATGTTCTATGTTCTTCAGATAAAAATGACTAAATTTGTATTTGATTTAAAATGAAGAAGGACATTCCTTTACTCCAGCGTATATTTCCGTATCTTTCTAATAAATCATACAATCAAAAATATTTTTTCCAACTACCTGAAAACAGGAGAAAAAAGTATCCAAGTCGTTTTTGGAACATATATATGATAAATTTTTTAATAATTTTGAAAATCCACATACAAGATAAAAAAGAAATTAAATAAGCAAAGTTTTTATGAGAATATGTCCACTTATCGGGCAGATTTTTTTACTGGTAATGTTATTTTTCACGAATAAAACAAAAAACTACATATCCTATCAAAAAGTAACCCATAACAAATTTGTTAATCTTTTTTGAGTTCACAATTTTTGTTTTATCATCTGTCGTATCTCACGTAGTTTGATCGTAAAATTGAATTTTTGATTTTTAATTATTTTTTGTGTAATAAAAATGTGAATTTTCGATTTTTCGAGAAAATTCAAAAAGTCGTTATGATAATCTTGTAGAGCGTGCAAAAAGAAACATTTATCTTCTCAAGACTTTTTTTCGTATCGTGCGTTATTTGGCTTAAAATGTTAATTTTCGTTTCTTCTTTTGGATTTTGAAAATTATGTAGCTCTGAAAATTTTCATTTGATCGAGAAATGTCAAATTTCGAAAAAAATGTTCTCAAAAATTCTCAAAATGCGCTCACTTTTTGAATTTTTATTCAAAATGGCTGGCTAACGAACTTGACCTTCATTTCAGCACACTTAAAGAGTATACCAAAGCCCAATCCAATACGTTAATTCTTTTGAAAGTTATCGTGCTAACAAACTAAAAATCTACAGACTAACAGACAGACAGAAATGTTGTAAAAACATTTTTTTTGGCTTCAGGGGGTCTCAAAAAGTGGACATTTGACAAAAACCGGGGGGGGGGGTCAAATTTTACACAGATCTAATACCTTCTCTGGATGAGAATGTAAAAATTAATTCTGGATTAACTGTCGAATAAATGTATGATCTAAAGAAGTTGATACACACATTGAGAAAACTAAAGGTCGCTGAATAAGTTTTAACGTAAACTGCTTATATTAAAATTTATATTGTGAACAAATTTTCTAAATGTGCTGTCATTTCCATTCTTATCTGCACTTCGTAAATTTCATTAATTGTTGGAGCAATTTCTGACATTTCTTAACGAAAATATATGTAACAAAATGAAATTAGAATACTCAGATAATAATTATTGAACAAAGTAAATTATACTTACTTTACTAACCAGAATACCATTTCCGTCTGAGTAGTATTCTCAGAAAAAATTCAAATTGAATCTTAATTTATGATAATATATTAAATGATACTTATGAGTGAATGAGATGCATAGAACTAATGAAATTAAAATTTTTCGATAACCAATACATGCCGATAGCTATTAGGCAATACTCATGATAATATTATATAATAATTAAATATAGGGGAGAGCGGGGCACTGACGTCAGGGCGGAGAAGCTAGGCACTCCTCTAAAAACTTGTAAAACAAGTAAAAAAAATCAATTTCTTTTTTATTGGCATTTACTAAATGTATAGTTTTATTTGAAACCAATCAATTTGTTATTGTGTAAAGAATTGAATGAAATTCCAGTGTTTGAAATTTGGAGCATAAAAATCGGATGCGCCATCGAATTTCGAACGTTCGGGAAAAAGAAAAATAAGTATCAATAGTCATTAAAACTGGGTCTATTGCAAAGTTTGAAACTCTAACTTTAATTTTTTTTCTTTAATCACTTCTCTCAAACATATAGTTAAATAGTTATTAAAAAATAACAAAAGTATCGAGGTTGGGGCAGAGATCGGCACCCTAGGTGGAGCACGACATGTCACACTCGTGCCGTTCTAAGCTGTGTTCAGAGAGAACAGTTCATTATTAACCTAAAATTTTGTTTCAGTTCTGTGATTGCTAGGATGTAATACCAGGTGTAAATATGTTTCTAGTTGTAAGTTATTTTAAGTAGAGTTTCGCGAGTTTACCGTACCATTTGTGCCCCACCTGGATGACATTGCCTGCCCCGCAGAAACCTTCAGTGTCCCACATTGACGCCTGCTTATTTTTATTTCTACAAATTAAACGTGTTAGTTTTAAATTTTTATTCGAATTAAATTTCATTTATAAACATTCATTTCAATTGTTGCTCGTTTTTGACAGTGTAAAAAATAGTAATAATGTTAAAAAATTCACTCAAAGTTAGGGTGCCGCTCGTGCCCCGCTCACCCCTATAGCTATTGTTCGCCTCGTAATTATTTGTGTCGAGATAGCGGGACTGCCTGGAACTTGTGTGCCATTTTTAAGTCTCTGAATGATTCTTCCAGTATTTTACAGCAAGATTTTTTTTTAATTGATATTTTCGGATTAAAAATTCAAATATTTGGTTGAGAATTAAAATATTTCATTGAAAAATCGTCTTTTTAGATCAATTTAACTCTTTTGGATATAAAAGAAAATTTTTTTTTCAGTTGAAATATAATCTGTTGCATTTTTTGTTCAGAATTCATGTTTTTGGGTTAAAAAGTGAAACTATTTTGTAGAAGATTTATCTTTTTCGAAAATAATTTACAATTTGAAAAGATTTGAAAAAGTTGTAAACAAACTGTTGTTCCTTAAAGATTTTGAAACAAAATTTAGAAGCATTTTAGGAATTTCGAAAGGTTTCAAAAGAATAAAAAAGTTTTTTCAAAATTCATGCGAACATTTTATATGATTTTTTTATTTTTAAAAATGAATTCTTAGAGGAAATTGAAAAAGATTTCAAAACATTTCAAATGATTTCCTGAAACTTCAAAAAAGAATACAAACGATTGTGAAGCAAAATTTTAGAAAAAAATGAAGTAAACTTGTAAAGATTTCAAAAAATGTAAAACAAAATGTAGTTTGGTGAAGATTTCGAACAGAAAATTAAGATATAGTTTTTGATTTCTTTGATAATACCGATTATTTATTGATGAATTATTATGAAAAACCATTATAAGTATCATTTATTTCAATACGAAGTCAATTTTACATTAACGATTTTATAAACACATGTACCTAATTATAATTAAACTTTTATTGTAAATGATTAAAATAAGTTTTTTGTAATTACTTTTCAATAATTAAGCATTAATAGATTGCTAATACCGACGGCCCTAAAAATTAGATTAATGAACTACCTGTTCTAAGAATCCTAGTGTCAAAAGTGTCTAAATCTACCAAAACGACTTTCTCCGGAATAACCAATTACATATGATTTCATTTATTCACAACCCAAAGAGTTTGAATTTACATTCTCACTACATGTATGAAACATAGAACAATTATCCTCTTACAAAAAATAATGACATTTTGTAGGCTCTACCCTTTCCAGACAATATAATGAGTAATCAAAAACTTCTTTTCCTCAATTACGGTTGCATGTTATCCAAAATCCAGGTAAGGTATGCAGAAACTCGCGTGAAAACTAAAGGGTTAGCAGATCCACAAGTTGCTGCCCCATATGAAGCTAAACCGATTAAATAATATCTAGGATGTCCTTCGAGAGCTTCCACTATCATAAGCGGTGCTCCACTATCTCCAGAACATGTACCATGACCAGCTTGTCCTCCAACACACATTTGTCCGATGTCCGCATAATTCGAACCAACGTATTTTCTGCATTTCTCCGATTTAGCAATCGGTAGTTTAACTGTTTGGAGTGTTACACTCGCCTTTTTATCATCTAAAGAATAAAATAATATAATTCCTTCAAGTTAAGATCTTATATCAAAGATAAATTAGGACGATTTTCAATTTAAACACTTTTATCAAGTACAATTTTAATTTCAAGAAAACTTTGAATAACTTTCTTTAACCGAGTATACCAAGTATGATAGTAATAAACTAATTGAAATTTTATAATTATACGTACTAAGATTATAAAGTCCCCAACCAGCAACCTCAGCCGTTTTTCCAACAAAATTCTTCGTCAGTAGTTTATCTCTGACCAGGCAAATGGGTCTTACGTTCTCTATACGCAAATTATAATATGATTGTAATTAGTGATTGACAGTAACGCGTTAATTGTTACATTTTTTGGTAACGGTAACAGTATAGCGTTTGAATTTTTGAGGAACTGTAATTCAAAGTAACGCTCGTTATCAGGGTGTTTACTCAAATCCTGGAAAAAAATTCCTTGACAATTCCAGCTTTTTTACAGGTATCTCAAAATTTTTCCAAGTATAAATTTTCATTGTACGGAGTCATTCGAGTAATTCGCATTTTTTTTAAACAAACGACATGTAATACGTATACAGTTTCGCGAGTTGATTGCACAGAATGTTCTTTTCAGTACTTGTTAATATCTAAATGTATAGAAATAGTGAATTTCTTCCTAAAATCCATATATTTGAATAATAATTTTACAAACATTTTGTTTTATCTTCTCCTATATTAAACTTTAGGTACGGTGCGTGAACGTGAGCTGATCCGTGTGCTGATCTGCGATCACTAGTGGCTTTGCTTCATGTATAAAGACGATGTGTTAATATAGGATGAAGCTATGTTTAGTTCTATGTTTCACATGGAATGCATCTACGCATTTGCGTTTGCGTTCGAGCCCTGGAGGCTTTCAAAAATATTTAAGAATTTTCATTTTCGAAGATAATATCTAGATGTAGAATTTCATTGCGCATCTTTTTTCCACTAGACAAAAAGTTGCAACTTTTGTAGTTTTCTAATTGAAGCCAAAAAACTGAACTTATTTTTAACAAATCGATTTTAATTCGATTTTCACTTCAACTCGCGCTCAATGAGTCATTTTCTGGAATTTTTAAATAAAATGTTCAGGGAATGTGGTTCGGAATGTTCTTCAAAGTAGAAAATTACGAACTTTTCTACATTATGTTCAACTTTTTTACATCAAATGTATATTGTATTTATTTATGTACCTCGGTCTGGGACTGCTCATTCCGATATTGCAAAATAATGTACAAATTTTATTTATCATGATTACTGTAATATTTTCACTTTATTTTGTAATAATTTTTATTCTCAGCTACCCTAAAAAATGTATCATTTCAATACATTTATATTATTAAAATTGAGAAAAAATTATGAGGGGGAAAATTTAGTTAGCTAATGCTTAGAAAAGGGCCTATTTATTACAAACACTTGATTTCGACATAAAATGATCCACACGTACACCTGGTGTAAAGGAAATAACCGAAGTATAATTGACTTTGTCACTGCGGATGAAAGACTGAGAGAATTAGTTAAAGATACAAGAGTCTTGAGGGGTTACGAATGCAATACTGATTATTACCGTTCAGTCTCCAAAATAAACTTTGGGCAGGGATGGAGAAAAAAGAAAACAAAAAAAAAACTAAAAAAATGTGAACGCAACTTAGGAGGCGCTGAGAAGCAATAAATATATAGACGGCGCCTGGACTTTGTTACGGGATATCATTGTTAAAACTGCGATTGAAGTATGTGGCACGGCGGTTGTAGGAAGAAAATCTGGTGATGCATGGTGGAATGATGAAATTAAGGCAGCCCGACAAGAAAAGAAAGAAGCGTACGAGAGAACGTTAAACATTACAGGTCTTAGCGATGAGGAGAGAAATACACTAGAAAATGATTACAGATACAAAAAGAGGAAAGTTAAACGACTAGTCAAGGAAAGTAAAGAAAAAATCCGAACAGAAGAAGAGCAGAAATTACAAAACGACTTTCAAGGAACCATGAAACTACTATTTAAAAAGATGAAGGAAAGTAAAAGTACAGAGTTTGTCAGCATGAGAAACAGCAAAGGTGAAATGCTAAATGATACAGACGGGATAGTAGACGCTTAGAAAGACACTTTTAAAGAATTATTAGGAAGTGAAGATATACGGCAACAGAACTGGGAGATATAAAATAATTCATTAGAAAACCCAGTCGAAAAAGTATGTACCACTAAGGTTAGAGATATAATTAAGAGCTTAAAAAATGGTAGGGCTGCTGGTGAAGACAGTATTAACGCCGAAAGGCTTAAATACGGGGGCGAGTACATACATTACAGGTTGTGCGAATTGATAAATTTATGTATCGAGACGGGACAAGTCCCAGACGATTGAAGAGCAGCGATTATCGTACCGATATACAAATGAAAGGGAGATAAAAGTAACTGCAATAATTACAGAGGTATCAGTTTATTAAGTACCGTAAGTAAAATATACTCAAAAATACTTATTTGTAGGGTAATGCAAATTACAGAAGAAATGATATTGGAAGTCCAAAGTGGATTTATGCCAGGAAGATCATGTACAGGTCAGATATTTGGCAAACAATATATGCAGGCAGTAAAGGGAGTGTGAGGGTTAATGGGAAACTGAGCGACTGGTTCGATATTATGCAAGGCGTGATACAAGGATGCGTTATGTCCGCATGGCTATTTATCATATTTATGGATAAGTGTCTAAGAATGGCCCTCTCCAACGAAGAGGGTGTAGATCTCGAGATAGTGAAGGTACGTGGGATAGCTTTCGCAGATGACAAAATTGTTATGGCAGAATCAATCGAAGACTTGCAAAGAATACTGAATAAATTTAATACAAGCATGAAGAACATGGGCCTAAAAATTAACGTTTATAAAACAAAGGTAATGGTGTTTGAAGGAAAAAGTGAGCAATGTGCAACATTGTCCTAAATGATGAGAGATTAGAACAAGTTGACAAGTACGTATATCTGGTAGCCTATTCATTAGCGACGGAAAAATATATGAGGATTTAGATAGGCGCATAAATGAGGATAAGGAGGTTATCGGTAGAGCAGGGTCCATTCTCAGAGATAAAAACATATAAAAAAAATCTAAAATGATAATACATAATTCTATATTTGTGCCGACTGTACTATACGGTAGCGAGACATGGACATGTCAAGAAAAGGACAAGGGTAAAATAAACGCGATTGGCATGATACCTCTGCACAGAATATGCGAGAAAACACTGATGGACAAAGTTCGAAACGAGATAATCCTCAAAGAATGTGGTACAGTAGAGACACTAGTTGAGATATGAGAAATAAATCAGTCAAGGTGGTTCGGACATGTGGAAAGAATGAAAGATGAACGACTGACCAAACAGATGTATAAAGGTAAAGTAAATGTCAGAATGCCAGAGGTAGACCGCCGAAAGAATGGTTCGAATCTTTGAATGAGACATTAATCCGAAGAGACATAAGAAGCCATATAAACACGAGAGCTTGCATGAGAAAATGCATGGACGTGAAGGAAGCTAGAGTAGTATGCCAGGACAGACAAGTTTGGCGACAAATAGTTTATACAAAGAATGTGAGTAGAGTGAATGACGCCTGAAACAAACACCTTGGATACTAATGGGTCCAAGTGGGAAACCACACAACAATTTTGTGATGCTCTTCACGTGGGGTGATCGCTAGAGAGATTGATCAGCAACCTGGGTCGGAGCAGTGTTGCAAAACAAACGTGTCATTTAAATAAATAACACGAGAATTCTAGATCAATCTAAAATATTTATACGTTACACCTATGTACCTATCTACCCTATACCTATATACCCATCCACATACTACTACTTTCCAACCGAGCAATTCACGCCTATCCCGAAAGGGAAATGGCTTAATCGGATAATAATAATAATAATAACAATTTGCACTGAAAAAAACAAACATTTTTTGTTCAGTTTCAAAAAAAAGTTTTTTGGCGTAGGGATGTGGCGACCCCATCGCCCAAGAGCTATGGCTCTTGCAGTCAGCCACGTAGCATTGGGCTAACTCCCCAGCGCAACGAACTATGCGGTTACGTCACCAGTATCACGCAGTGCCACCCACAATAGGCCTCTCTCGTATGGAGGCCATGGTTCAGTTGGGAGTGGCAATAGGACCGAACCGAGGCGACGACCAGGCAATGGCCCCGGACAAATGCGAGAACGAAGATTTAAGTGGTCGGACCAACTCCGGAGGGACATCCTTACCTGTTGGCAAAGAAGTTCACCGGCAC
>JAABKJ010013684.1:0-10262 GCA_011634705.1 Andricus grossulariae
AGGTCGCCCGGTATCCCAGAGTCACCGTTTGAGACACCTCACCGAGGTGCCATTCAGCTTTCGGCACGGTTGTCACGCCTCCGCTTAGGGGTTATTCCTTCGGGACCATCCCTAAAAAATTGCCCGCGACTGCTTATTAATTATTGTAACCATATTGTGCAGAAACCCTTGGTACAGGGACCCTCTATCCGCAACCGGTGGACGCGTTCGGTGGCTTTGTTATAGGCCCTTCGGTTCAATTCCTGGGGAATCAAAACCGAATATATATATATATATATGTTATATATATTCTATGTATGTCATATGTTATTAGAGAGCCAATAGGCTTACGGCGTATATTTTCCTCAAATTCGGCTACACGTTTTCCTGATATATTTATCACTGAATTAAACATTAAGCAAAAAAAAATCTTTGATACGTCCTTTAGTACGTCCCTTTGAACTTACTTTTGTAAGTCCTTTTATACGTACTTTTTTACGTCCTTTTGTAGGTCCACTTTTTCAAGTGGGAATTGTAAGAGCCGAATTCAGGTAAACAGGTTCAAAGTTATTACGAGGAAAACAAGAATGATTTATTGCTCTCTTATAGATAAAACATTCATTTAGTGCACAAAGGTTTCGGATATGAGAAAAATTCATCGGATATTCATGTATTTTTGTAAATAATTTGCGAACTTTGAGGAAGAATTGACAAACTCGATGTGAAAATTATAAAACGGTTCATCACTTTTTTTTTACGTGAATAATTACAAAAGTATTAGGAGTGATTGGGAAAAGATTCTCGTAGCACTCACGAGCTTTTCCGACAAATCTGGGAATTGGAAAGTAGGTTTGCCTGTACGTGGCCCGCACACACGCTCGCCCAAACGCGCGGTGCATGTGTGCGCTGGTATGTGTGCTTCGAGCTCGTCAGATGAGTGGCTAGAAGTTTTATTATACCTATTTTATTTAGCCTCGATGGCTGCGTGTGTTTACGCATTCCCGGTTTATGTTTAGAAACTGGTGAGTCAGCAGTCGTTGAGGGTTCGAATGTCTATATTTGAGTCAGAAATCTTCAGGATCTGTTCGTAGGAAATTTGAACTGTTCGTAAAAAACTTCGAAATTGACCCATACATTTCCCATAGAAATAAGGATGTAATGTTTCACTCTTTTATAACTCGTATCCGAGACCTAGCTACAAGTTTGTGACTTTTTCACCGATAAATTTTTTCCGTCTATGCTAGGTCTGCCAAACTCTGGAAGAGGTATATGTAATAAGATATTACAAATAAATTCGAGATTCGAGAGAGATCGAGAGAGAGAGAGAGAGAGAGAGAAAGAAAGAGAGAGAGAGAGAGCGAGCGAGAGAGAGAGAGAGCGAGAGAGAGAGAGGGGGGGGGGGTGAGCATGCATTTGGTTCCAGGCTTTTCACGGACCTTTGTTAAATTTTAAAAATAAAGATTAAGAAGGCATTGCTTGGCGCTTATTGCTCCTTAACGACATTCGAGATGAGGTCACATACCTTTTTTATTTACAGATATATGCTCGATTTTTCAGCACCTTCTCCTCTCTTATTTAGAAAGGTCAGTTCTGCCTATTACATGTTGAAGATTTAAAAGATAAAAAAATAAGCTAAATACAAAATAAATATAATAAAATATTTTGAAATTTTCAAACATCCACTAAAGCTACTGTATAATATAGTTTATAGAAATCGAGGATGAGTTATTGCTTTCTGTCTAAATAATTTAATTCAGTGTTCAAATTTTGTTTCCATGATATAAATATTTTAGAACTTGAAGACAAATATAATACTGTCTAGGCATGTCGATTATAATGTAGAATATCGAGACAAAGAGGGAGATATATAAATAGATAAGACAGTAAATGATCGATGAATACAATAGCGCATTTTAAATTTTGCGTAAATAGCTTCATGGTTACATTTTTTATTTTTTCTTGAAGTTACATCGCAAGAACGTTTTTCTGCTGTAAATATCATGATTTTTGACACGTGTCTAGAAAGAGTTTTCAAGAACATTCCCTAGGTACTCTTCACAATAATGATAATATAAGCCGAGGCGACGCACAGTAGTGCCTGTCAATGCAAAAATGGGACATGGTGAGAAAAAAAAGTTACTAGATCGGTTTTTCATTAGCATATTTTGATAAATAGAGAATTGAAGTTACAAAATTCTAAGTTCCTGTTTCGTTATCATGCATCTGCAGTGGTGGGGAAATGATAAGATAACACACAAGTATGATATGCGTTTCATTCATATTCGAGTATCAAACGTGCATGACCTTTGAAACAGCATACATGCGAGCCTATTGCATCTATCGTTATTCAAAAAAATGGATTCGACTGAGAAAGCAAGTACTTTGCACATACTGTAATAAAAATTCTCGATAAAGTTTTCATTTTTCATTAAATCTATAGGAAAATTATGAAAATCGCATAAGTTTTCTTTAAAAAATCAAAGTACATTTATAGAAAAGTTATAGTATACCGCAATATTCCGTCAATATTTTTATTAAAAGTGGTAAATAATATTTATAGGTGCCTAAAAAACTTGAAAACGTTTGCCGATATTTGCCTAAATATAATTTATTCATTAAAATCTCGTTAAATTATAAATTGAGCACACAAAACCATTGTTTTATAGATATTTTTAGCTGTTTACTTCACATTGAAATATTATTTCATAGAATATTATTTAAAAATATCTGTTGAAGATGCTTTAATAATATATTATGGTGCAAATTGTTATTAACAATTTTTTTTAAGAATTTATTTACTAAATTTCTTTTTCGATCTCCAACCAATTTTTTCTGAAAACATGGGGCAAAATAAGTAAAAAATACTATGTACGTTATGTACAAAAGACTTACAGATTAAAAGCTATTCACGATTGAAAATTGAAAAAATTCATTTTCGACTATTTTGAAAAATTCATAACTCTGGTTTTTGTAATATTGCATTTTGGCAAGGTAAATATATACTCTAGAAAAATTTTGCTAATGAGAAAGTTTGTTCAATTATCTGTCATAATTACTAACTTCCTATTCAATTTATATTGAAAAAAATGTTGGTAACAAAATTTCTAAAACAAATTGTGATTGCGAAATTTTGTACTTAATGGCAACCATTGATTCAACAACCTCAAGCACCCCAAAATCATCAAGTACACCTGATTTCAATGCGATTCTCGCAAATTTTCTTACCATGTCCCATTTTTGAAAGGGTAAGAACAATTGCAACATTTTGCAAATTTGAAAATTTGCTCATTCATCTGTTACAATTTTCTTTCTTATGCAATTTTAATGAAGAAAAATTTTGTTGCAAAAATATTGCGAAAAAAAAATTTAATTGCAAAATGTTTGCACTCAGAGGCAATTCTCGTTTATTTTGACTCCATATCCTTGTTCAGTGACCCAAGACCCCATTAGGTACCAATTTAGTCTCGATTTTCGCAAATTTTCTTATCATGTCGCATTTTTGCATTGACAGGCATCACTGTCCGTTCCTGGAACGGTCAGTGTTATTAGGATATTTTAATTAGGATTGAAATTAAAAATAGTTTTCCATGTTTTCATCCTACTTCATTTCGGTACATTTTTTAATACGGGCAGTTTGCTCTTGAATTGTAAAATTTAATCCTATCCTCAAAATCTCAATAAGTTGCTTCCGCATTTTGCATCACCAAAGGAATATGACAACAAGAATTATAACAAATTCCATACTTCACCGGAATATTACCAAATTTGATTGTTTATATTAGTAAAAAATATTAACTAAAACATTAATTTATAACTAAAAATGCACTAATATCATACTAACCTCACTCAGAAGCACAAAAGTACCATTAAACTCCTTGTACTTTTATCATGCAACTTTTATATGCTTTCAAATAGTTTATAGCTTAAGAGTTGTGGGATTGAATAAAGTATGAAAATGCATTCACTATAGTGATCGACGGCACTGCATTGATATTTTCACTAAATCTTCATCTCTCAGCAATACGTGCAAACTACAGGGGCGTCCGGGCACTGTTATTCTCCCAAATGTCGGTGAAAGCGCGTGACGTCACAAGTGAGAATGGTCTATCCGTCGAGGGAAGACGGTCTATCGTTGACGACATACTTGTTTGTGTTCTTTTAAAATGTGGCACCCCCAGCGGACGTGTACTGGTACTTCGTACCCAAAGCCATAAGAACATTATGACAAGCAAATGTATGGACGCTCGGAGGGCATACCGCAGTGATGGGTAAGTAAAATACCCCAGGTAATTTACGTCTTTTTTTACAGTAAATTACTAGGTATTTTACGTGACTAGTTTCTTACACGATGTAAATTACGCGTTAATGGGACTTTATCACTTTACGTTCTGTCGTTCTGCGCCCGCAGTACTCGTTTCGCTCCACAAGCATAACTTTTAAAACTTGTGATTATGTAGATTATCTACATATTATTTTTATCATTTGTATTAAAAAAATATGAGCACGAGCAGAGGCGGTAGGCCAAAACATGATAGCTACAGGGAATTAGCTTTCATGTTTAAAGAAAATGGAAAAAGTGTGGCCGAGTGCAAGGGTACGTTGCCACAAAGTACAAATTTTTCCAAAATTGAACATAAAAACATATGAACAGCTTTTCTGCTATTAAATATTAAATTGACCAATATTTTATAATAATAATAATATGAGCATGGATGTGAAAAATAACCACAAATTACGAAGGCTTTTTAGATTAGAATAGTTCACTGGTATTCCTAAAAAAATTACATTAGAATACATACCAATTACAAATATTTAAATGAACGAAAATAACAATATTTCACAATTATTGACATACCTGTGTCCCAGAAGGCGCTTGTGAACAACATTATTTAATATTATGCCCGGAGTGTTTTTTTGCTTCTGTTTCCTTTAGTTGACATTATTATTTTTTAATTAACAATATAGGCATTGAAAACAAACCCTCACGAATGCCGATAACAGAAATGCAAGAAAGTGAGCTTATGCACAGTTCTGCAGGTTCGCCATCTTGGCACGTGATTTACTAGGTATTTTACCTGTTTTTTTACGTAAAATACTTCACTTAGGTATTTTACGTCGAAAACCTCCAGTTACGCATAACTGCACATTAGGGTGTCCTAAAAAAACGCAATGTTCTTTTTTTTATGACGGACAATATAATAATTTTTAGCCAGGGAATGAAACTGTTGGTACCATACGCTCAAGAAAAGGAAGTTGACCCTATTAGACCAACAATACTACCCCTTATATTAAAAAACTAACCTTCCTAGAGCTTCAAATATTATATTTATTATACCAAAATATTTTTTCCCCAATTAATAATAATATATCACTACGAAGTTCATAATTCATTTAAGAAATGAAACAATTTCTTAATTCTTCTAAGAGACATCAATTTTACAGAAAACATCAAGCTTACATACGAGAAGTGAGGTTTGTAAGATTTTCCCCTAATTCTGTTTTTTTATTATATGTGTCTTTCTTTTCGAAGGATCTTTTTATCACATGCAGAAAATTCTTCAATGTGTCCTTGGATTCCCAGAAAAAGTGCCTGCAGCTGATTCTCATTTTTAGTCAGCGACCGGTTGAACCGTTGCATTAAAGCCACGGCTCTTTCTGCAGCGTCGTTGACAACTTTGAATGTACTAACGACGGCGAAAGTCTCAATGTAGTGTTTGTTGATAACCCAGAGAGCAGGATCTGCGTTCAAGAATGACGAATTCAATTGCATAATATCGAAAAATCGAAGTGCTTTTGAAGTAACAAAATCTTAAATATCATTCTTCGCAAAATTTGTCAGATTTTGACCCGAAAGATATTTTGCGGGTTCGTCTGAGCCTTCTCGCGTTTTAATCGCAGACACCATTGCCCTTTTCTGTTCGAGTGAAATTCTAGAATCAAAGAATGCCATGGCCATAAGTTCCTCTGAGAGATACCACAAGCGTCCTTCAAACTTTTCACGAGCGACTTTTGATATTTTGACATTGACGGACTTGTAACTCACCAATTTTTTAATTAACTGTAAGTCATTGTATGCCGCAGCAACCGGCAAAGGAGCTTCAAATCAAAATCGGATGTGCATTTTGATCACAAAAAGGCACAATTCCCTAATGGCTTCGGTTTCGATAGATGTTAACATATATTGATTTCGAAAAATCCAAATTTTCAGGTAATAAATGGCAGTTGCCATCCACCGCGCATGGTGCATTGGTCCTGGAGCCATAAAACGAATACCCTGAACTGGAACATCTCCTAAAAAAATTATGTTGAGCTCAAGTAATTTGCGGTAGTCATCACGGGATGGATAATTTTCTTTTAACTGCGAATTTGCAAATTTAATTAGGTCTTCCTTTTCTGATCGCAGTTTCGAAAGCATTCGCTTGTCGTTTATACCAATTTCGAATCTTGTCTTATCGAAAGATTCCCTCGCTCCAATAAACTTTTTAAATAATGGAGTCTCTAGTTCTAATGTTGGACCAAAGTATTCTTTGTATACACTTTCGAGCATTATTTCAGGGATATGATGTCTGCAAGCAAAATACAGCAAATCTTTTTGAAAGCGCTGTTCCGAACGTACGCATGTCCCCTGAACTCTTCCAGTATTAATACTGCATGTATCGAAGCATAATCCTACTATACGGTCAACAAGACCCCATGATTCAACAAGCTCTGCCACGTCAGAAGCTTGAGGAAGTCCGGTAGCAGACTCCATCTGTGGTACACCCAAGATTTGAAATTTACTAGCGCTAGATACTAAAACAGGCAATCGTTCCACCTTTTTCTTTCCAGTCAATGATAAAACACGTTTTCCATCCCAGTGCAATTGGAATCTTTGTTCTAATTTAAAATTTTCCTTTAATTCAGAAGCATGCTTCAATCGTTCTTCGTTTCTAACTTTTACTATGGTGCTTTTACTTACATTCAAAGAATCTAAAAACAATTTATGATCAAGCTTTCTTCCAAATAGATTATGTATTGAACTATATTTTAGAAAACTAGTATCTTAAATCACCTACGCTGCGCCCTAAACTATCTTCTGTACTTGACACGACGTACATTGCCATCCTATTAGACAATTGAGCTCTGTCTAAAGTTCTACAAAAAGCTGGAGTGATTACTTCTATCTTCGGAAGTTTCTTTTGTGTTTTCGGTTCACATTTAGGGTCCTAAAGAAAAAATGATTTCTTTTCCCAAAACCATTGAAAAAGCCAATGTTTTTCATATTCAAACTGATAATTACTAACCTTTTTATTGATATCATGATTTTCTTTATCGTCATGCATTTCTTCAGTATCACTGTAGTTTTCAAATGACATTGAAGAAATTGATGAATGTGCGGAATGAAGAAAGGATATATCAGAAGATGCCTTGCGCTTCACGTCTTTATTTACACTTTCTATTAAGCTCTCATTCACCTTTTCTACAACTCCATTAGGACCCTTTTCTTTTCGTGAAATTAAAAATTGCCTCGTTTTTTCTACCTTAATCCGTGCAAGAGCGTCATCGTGAGCTATGTCGAAGAGGTTATCCAAATTATCGCGGAAGTTCGTTCTTTTTCCTTGGACAGCACGTGAACTTCGCTCGCTTTTCTTGTTAAGGTCTTTCCACGTTTTATATAGTTCAATCAATTTTTTAACACTGCGATGTTTCTCTTGCACATGAATTTTCGCCTTATCCCAGAACACTATTGCTTGATTGACAACACATCTAGATATCGACATCAATTACTTAAAATACGTGGATGTTTCATTGTTTATTTAACATTGTTTCGCACAAACTATACTTATGTGGCACTTTCATGTATTGTTTTTCCCAAAGATAGATGGTACTGAACCATGCTCAGAACATCTTCATTTGATTTTGATTTCTCGAAATACTGTCAGCTGAAAAATAAGTGCTAAGCGCATATTCAATAAACATACAACTTCAGATATGATACGACATTTTTTTACCTCTCAAATGAAAGTTAAGTTTGAAAACGATATATTTCTAGTGATTAAAAAAATGCTATACTTTAATTCAATTTCGTCGGTTCAGCATGTTATTGAAGTTAAGAAGGATCCCCTCTTTATTATAAAGGTAATTTTCCATAAAAAAAATTTGTCCTTTTCCTGTATCTTGTTAAGTCATTTACGTACCAAAAAATCCAATGAATAACGCATACATTATTTAAAATTTAAGATATAACATTTTAACCCCTATAAAGGGTAGTTTTTTAAGCCAAGAGGTAGTGTTTTTGGTCTAATTGGGTCAACTTTTTCTTCTGAGAGTATGGTATCAACAGTTGCATTTCTTGGCAAACAGTTATTATATTTACGAAAAGTAATAATAATTAATCATTTTAATTATTTTGGGACATTTTAAGGCCCCAGGACCACGGTTAAAACTTATTTTAAAAAGAAAATGAAAATATGCATTTATTTTTTCACCAAATAGGACAAGTTCAGGGGGTGCGTCATAAAAAAAAAGATCATTGTGTTTTTTTAGGACACCCTAGTGTACAGAGACCGTGGAGGGGGATGACGAAACTGTGCAACTTAAAATAAGTGCGTTTAGTGGGGTTAAACTAAGTGAACTTAAAAATAAGCGATCTTTAAGATAAACGGAAATTTACAGTAAGTGAATTTTGTTTTTAAACGTTTTAAGAAATTTGACCTGTAGAACAAACGTAGCTAATAGGAAAAATTGATATATCGGTATTTTGCCATGATGGGATGTTAATTTACAGTACGGCGATTCATTATATAAGGCAATTATTTTAGATCATTAATTGTGAATTTTAAACTCATTTTTAAAGAAAAATAATAATTTTATCATACTTATTTTAAATTTTTCTATGAGAATTTGGCATACGGTGTGCGAATTACCAAATACAGTAAGTACACTGAAAAAATTGGTTATTAAGGCCAACTATTTTGTTATTAGGATATGGTACTGCTATTTCATTAGTTACTACTGCTATTTTATTGATTAGAGCAGTAATTCCATTAGTTGCAGTGACTATTCACATAAGACCAGAAACTAAGAAAATGGTTGTCTCAACTAATAAATCAGCAGTACCATATCTTACAAAATAAATAGTTGGCCGAACTAACCATTTTTCAGTGTAAATGACGAAAGTTACTTATAGAAAAATGTGAAACAAGTAAGAAAAAATGATTATTTTCTTTAAAAATGAGTTACGGCATTTTTATTAAATTATTTACAATAATATTATTTACAACAAAAAATCAATAAAATAAGACGAAACTCAAATAGGCGACCTCTAAATCATATATCTGATTTTCAATTTGGTTTTCTTTTTGAAAAATTTGTTGACTAAAAAGGTACTACTTAGACTAGTGTGTGTGTTCAGGTTGGAAAAAACTTTGCCTGAATCACCCTAATGTAGAGTTGAATTCAAGAAATCAGAGATAAATCAACTCAAACGAATTGCGAGAGTTTCATAGTCAAAATATGAATATGTTAAAAATTGTTCAAAACATTGCCCCATCCCATCTATTTTCAATTAATTGCAAATGACTTTTGTTCTTCAACTTGCTTATAATATTATCAACATTTATTTAATAACTATCATTAATTTCAAATTATTGCTAGAAAGTTCCTGTAGTGATTGAAGACTTTTAATATTATTAAATCTGAACATCTTAAAAGAAATGGCACTTCTGAAAGTTACGAAATACAACTTTGTTGTTGAATGAACTTTTTTTTTTTATTTTCTCTGGTGCTTTTTTGTACCACTCTGTGAGGGCATAACAACAGGGAACTAATACGATTTACTTGACGTGTCTGACGTCTGAATATAATGAAATTTATATTTTCACTCAGATAAAAATTTGTCTTAAAACAAAAGCATCATCCTCTTGCCTGTTTTATTTTGAAAGAGGTGAATATATTTTTTACACAAACAGAATTATTTGGCTGCAAAATTAGGTGAAGTTAGTAGCATAAGGAAAATTTTTGCTGCAAAAGGATTCCTGCTGAGACAAATGAAAATCCTCTCAACCTTAAATTTTGGAGGAAATTCAATTTACGTTAAAAAACATCCTTTTGCCACAAGAGAACATTTCTCTGAGTGTTTATAAAAACTGTTTCTTTGCTGGGCACGGTCGTATACACAGATCCGGGGGCTCTCGTAGTGGGGGAAGTTCCCCTATTGAAGCTTCCGATTATTTCACAAAGTTGCCACTTCCGGTAGTGGCGTAATAGTAGAGTAGAAAAAGTGGCGGATTAATTTGAAATTT
>JAABKJ010013685.1:0-10262 GCA_011634705.1 Andricus grossulariae
GAAATGACCATTTTGTAGAGGATGATAATAACTATTTATTAAATTTAAAAAAAAAATCAGTACGAGTTTCTAAGTTACTGTTATATTACTGGGACTTCAAGTTTGCCTCCGATTTGACAATTACCCGAAAGTGAATCTGACTATCCGCTTTTTCCCGTGTGACCCCCTCAGCGATTTGATGTTTGAACTAGACTCTAGAGTAATGCAAAAGCAATATCACCTGAGAGTATAATATGAAGATGTAAACACAATAATACATCCGTCGCGATGCGTCGCGTCGACGACGTTTTCCGAATACTTCTGCGACGCCATAATTTCAATGTGTATAGTCTGTAATAGAGTCGGTCTCGTGTGAAAACTTGAGTATGCGTTTATACAGGGGTTTTTGGAGGCACGTATGGGTGATGGAGAGAGTACACTCGAGAGTGATGAATTCTCTGGTAACCAGGGGAAACCATCCATCCGATCCGCCCCCACGAATCCGGGGCCAACCCCAACGAAGTCGAGCGTCGCGACGCCAACCAATGCGACGCTACCGAGCGATACCCCCAAAATGAGGGGTGCGAGTGCACCACACTCAATCGCAGGTTGACGCACTGATGGGGGCTAAACGGTCCTAGCAGTGTCAAGTCGGGGGTTGCAGATGATCACGCGTGACAATAGTGTTACGAGCGCTGACGAGAAAAAAGAATTGTGGAAATTGCCGGGACGCGAGATCAAATATAATGAGATAGAATTGATGAAAAATAAAAATTCGAGAATCGTACAAAATATTGGATTTAATAAAAAAAATCGGTTTGTGAATTTGAGTGTTAATTTCAAGTGTCTACAAAGGATTATTTTTCGATTAGAGGGAATATTAGGTGGTGTTGATTGGGCCAAGAATGGAAAAGGATGCAGGGTAGTAAAAGTCCGGATTCGAATTATATTCGGATTTGAGAAGTGATTGAAAATCGCAGGGATTTTTTGTTGAAATTGGAAATTTTATTGAAATTAACACCAAGAAATAATTTCAAAATTCGGAAAAGGGAATAAGGGAAATTCTTCAATGATCCAGTCGATTTGGAAGGCTGAGTCAAAGGATCAAATCCGAAAGGGGGAAAGAATAATGCAGTCGACATGTCAGCAGCAACAGGCTCAGCAACAAAATAGCACATCGGCCAGTAGGACATCCTTTTTAATTGAGGATATCCTGAGTCGTAATAATGTGCCCCCTATTCCTCAACATCATCAGCTTCACCATCCTAATCATCATATTCATCATCATCTGACTTCCTCACACGCTCATCAGCATCATCAATACCAGCAATTTGCAAGCCTTCTTCCCGGATATCCCACTGGTCCGCCGGCTGCTGCTTTTTTTCTTGGACCACTTTTTGGTAGCGTCGGGGTTGTTCCTGGTGTCAGCGAACTTACAGCTTTGAAACATTGTCGAAGAAGAAAAGCCAGAACGGTGAGATTATTTTTTTAAATGAAAAATTAAGTGCAGATCTTCAAACTTCTTACTTTTAGAAGAGTTTTCAATTTTAATCATCAAAAATTCGAAACTAGCTATGAATTCGACTCATGGAGGAAGTCAAAATACAAAAATACAAATAGGTCAATCAAAACCTGTCGATCAATAAGTATTTTCTAAGAACAGATTTGAAAAATATTATAAATGACCCTAAAACTTCCGTTATACTCTTCAATACAATGTATTAATATTATGGGTCAATCGATTCATCTCGAATCAATGAATCTTTTCGTTCTTGAACTAATTTTTAATTATGCGCATGAGAAAAGTTTTACTATAAAAATCAATTTTTTAATCAATATGAATGACTATGAGTTCCTAACTCTCGTATAAAGTGTATTAATATTATAGGTCAATCGATTCGTCTTGAGTCAAAAAATCTTTTCTATTCTTGCATCAACTTTGAATTATATGAATAGGAAAAGTTTTACTATCAAATTAATTTTTTGATTAATGTAAATGACCATAACTTTTTTACTCTTGAGTTAAGTGTATGAATATTATAGGTTAACCGATTCATTTTGAGTCAAGGAATCTTTTAAATTTCTGCATAAACTAAATAACCCGGATTTGATATATTATAAAAGTGCTTAAAAATGTATTATATTGTTATATATTATATTATATAGTATTAGTTATATTATATTGTTGGAAATCCTAGTACTTGAAGCATTGTAATATACATTTTTTTTAAATTGAGGAACGTTAAATTAGGCGAATGCATTTTTTTAAAAGTGTTACAAAGCTTCCTCGATATTCCCCTTATTTTTGAATTTCAATAAATTTAAAATAATTTTAAAGAAATATTTTACTTTTATTATAATGTTTTGCAAAACATTAAAATGATTTACAAACACATAATTTGACTAAGTAAAAATAAAAAAATGAAGCTAATTGATGTCTTATTAAAATTAATTTATAAAATTAACTTCTAATGTGAAAATATGACGAAACTAAGTATATTATTGGGATAATTGAAACATTGTGTTGGTTTAAGAAAAATAAATATCATATGCCATCTAAAGGGTGCGAAAAAAATCAATAAAATAAAAATTTGATCCTGGTAATTATTCGTTTAAATAATTCTACTATAAAGAATAATGATAATAAAATTATAATTTGCATATATTAAGCCTCAAAAAGCAAAAATAATTGTTATTTGACTTATAAAATATCTACAAAGGATTGTCGTTAAATACAAAAAATTATAAATATAA
Organism: Andricus grossulariae; assembly: GCA_011634705.1. Classification (NCBI taxonomy): domain Eukaryota; kingdom Metazoa; phylum Arthropoda; class Insecta; order Hymenoptera; family Cynipidae; genus Andricus; species Andricus grossulariae. Next base: position 2,734 of record JAABKJ010013685.1, read on the forward strand.
AATAAAAACGTACTTCTTCATCTCAAAAATCATTATGTTTACACTTATTGTAATTAATATCAATAGAAAAAAAATTGTATAGTGATGTGAAATACTTTTTTTCTATTCAGTTTAAAATCGAATAATTCCAAACTTTTTTATTTTGACTTATTTATGAATTTTTACGAAAATTTCTACAAGTTTCTCTCCATAAAGTGTCATTTTTGATAATTATTGAAGAATATATATATTTCTTAAAAGACACAAAAAAGTTAATCGTGATTGTTCTCAATTACTGAAATTATTCGAAAGCGTTTGTAGAAATTCATAATTTTCTACAAAAACGTATTAAAAATAATGAAAAACTACATTTTTCTTCAGGTCCTCAATTTTCCTATTTTCTCGTAGAAAATTGTATTGAATCTCAATTGTGTGCAAAAATGTGTAACTTTCTGGAAAAACGATTAAAAACTATAACGAACTTTTGCCAATCGTAAATTTTCGGCGTTTTTTGCAGAAATTCCTAATTTTCTATAAAAACCTATCAAAAATTATAAAAAGTAAACCTTTATTTTTGGTGTCCTCAACTTTTCAATTTTTTTTCGTAAAAGCTGTATTTATTCTTAATTGTGTATAGAAACTTGTAATTTTCTAATAAAAAAATCCGTGTCTAGATCCACAAAAATTCGGTGAGCTTAGTACAAATATTTTCGGTGGGCCTCGACACTGTGGAAAATGACATCTAGTTAAGATTGGGTCTTATTGTTGTGAATTTTCATAATATTTCTTAGAAAATTTTTATTTTTTATAAAATATCATAAAACACCAAGAAAGCCTTCCAATAAATTTGTCAAAATTAAATTGAATACATTTAAAACTGATTAGGTTTAACATCAAATTTTCAACGATTTATTTTAAATCAATGAAAAAGAATGTACCGGAAGTTACGAATTTTGACTATTTCTCGGAAACTTACAACATTTTACATATGAAAAAACTACATGTACACTTTTCTATAAAAAAAATTAATTAAACTATGATGGGTCACAAACGGAACATTAAAATATAAATATCTGTCATTAACTATAAACACACTATCGTTGTTCCGAATTGAAAATAATAAAATTACAAGTTTGGTCGCGTTTGGGGCGCGCGAATGTTGGTTCTCGCGCTTCGCGCTCGATAATGTATTTACCATTTATGTGCAGACCTTTTAAAATTAAAGGTCAAATCATCGACAACTGTCATTTGGTGATTGTGAATTCTCTTTTGTTAGAGCTCTATTGGCTTTAACGAACACATTCTCATCACGTATCTCGTGCACTCGATTTTGTCCAAAATGTGAACTTTTCTACATTATGTTCATCACTTTTATATCAAATGTTTATTACATTTATTTATATACCTCGGCCTGGGACTACTTATTCAGATATTGCAAAATAATAATATAATATAATAAAATATAAAATAATATTTACATTATTTCAATTCGTAATATGCATTGGTATTGAAACATACGTATTTTCATTGTCTTGCTATTATAATTTGAAAAATTTGTAGGTCTTGTTATAAGCAATAATTTTGGTTAATTATCTTTTTCCGTATCTCGCGTTTTAAGGCTCAAAATTAGAATTTTCGATTTTTCAAGAAAAGTCAAAAAGTAGTTCTGACAACCTTGTAAGGCTTTCAAAAAGCAACGTTTTTCTTTTTCCGACTTTTTTCTCATATCGTGCGTTGTTTGGCTTAATATTTTCATTTTCGTTTGAGTTTTTAAATTTTGTAAATGCTATAACTCTAATAATTTTCTTTCTTTTAAAGAAAGTCATGAGGATAAATTGTTCGGCTTTCTGAGTACTACGAATAGCCGTACATTAAATTTGTAAATCTTAAGAAAATGGTTTAAAAATTTTTGAAAATGCCGTAAGTTTTTCCATTTTTATCCAAAATTGCTGACTAACGAACTCGTCGTTTCTTTTTACATCCTTATAAAGTATGCCAAAGCGCAATCCAACCCGATAATTGTGTCGAAAGTTTTCGTGCTCACAGACGACGACAACGTCAACGAGAACAGACTGACAGACACCGACGTAAAAACTATTTTTTCTGACTCAGGGAGCCTCAAAACGTCGACATTTTATGGAATCCGCAGAAGTCACTTTTCATATAAAACCAATACCTTCGCATTGATGATAATGTAAAAAACAATTTTGTTATTAAACATTTTATTGCAACTTGTGTCGTTTTTCCGTAAATTTAATTTGGTTTATTTTTAATGTTATTTTTTACGATTCAAACCAAAAATACGCACCCTAGCGTAAAGTGGTTTTTCCAAAAAGTTAATTTTTTTATTTTTAATATATTTTATAACAAATTTGTATATCTTTTTTGGGAGCAAATACATTAAATCATGATGGGGCACAAACGGGAGGTTAAAATATAAATATCCCTTATTAATTATAAACACACTGTCATTGTTCCGAACTGAAAATAATAAAATTACTCCCAAATATGAACAATAAAAAAATTTTGTTTGTGGAGGCTTGTCCTAAATCGGGAATTCGCGAGATATACTTTGTTACGCCACACACCTGTCATTCCCGTGCGGAAATTGCCCTTGTTTGTCCCATTTAAAATGCCGCGCTGACAAGGCCCACACTAGTTTTTCTATTTTCAAAAAATAAATTATATTATGATGGGGCACAAACGGGAGGTCAACATATAAATATCTCCAATTGATTATAAACACACTGTCATTGTTCCGAATTGAAAATAATAAAATTACTCACACATATTAACAATATAACAAATTTTTTTGTGGAGGCTTGTCCCAAGTTGAGAATTCATGAGAGATACTCTGTTACGTCATACATCTGTCATTGTCGCGCTCGTCGAAAGTTTGGTCAAACTAACCTAGTTTGGATGGTTGGTGCTGTTGTTATGTGTATCCATGATATTAATATTCTCATTAAATAGTTCTTTATAAATATTTTGTACGCTGAGACATAATGCATAAAGAAGAATATAGTAAAAAAAGTAATTTTGTTTATTATTATTATAATTTTAAAAATTAGGTCATACCTCAGAAAAACTGAACAGTCCCTGACAGGTTTGCCCTAAGTAGGGCAATGATCTGCAAAAGCATTATATGCCATGTATGGCCCCTGCCAATTTACCCGACATGGGCCACGCCCGAAGTAGGGAAAACTGGTGAGTTCTTACCAGGTCCACATTTAGATTTCTGCACGGGGCAATCTGATAAGAGCAGTGTGCCTAATTTGACATATTGGGCCAATCCCATTCAGTTCTAGCCTCGTTATACAGCCGGGCATTAAGTAGTTCATATGAGAAAGGTGAGAAAGGGCCTTTTTCCAATTATCTGGAACCTCCCCCATCTCAGTACATAAATTTATAAACTCGCTCAGCCAGTGAGTTATATAATGGCCACCGCTTTTAAGCATTTCAGGTGTAATACTAACCACACCAGCAGCCTAATCATTCTTTAACTTCTTAATTATATCCCTAATCTCAGAGACATAGATTTTGCTCCGTCCTTCTCATATAGCGTTTTACCCTTGCTATTCCCAATGCCGACTAACTCTGTACTACTACCTTCTTTATTTTTAATCTTGAATTATTTCCAAAATAATTTCTTATTGCCTTGAATATCGTTTTGTATTTTCTTATCATCTTCCGCTTTGATTTTACCCTTGCTTTCTTTATCTAGTACTTTTACTTTTCTGTTCTGCTCCTATAATAATTTTCTAGTCTATTGCTCTCGTCATCGCTAAGGCCTGTAATGTTCAACCAGGGCCGGCGCGTAATAGGGTGCAATGTGTGCGGGGCACACGGGCGGCCAATTTTGGCTCTTGGTGGGGGGCGGCCAAACTGCATCTCTGGCTGCACTTAATATAAAAGGTACAAACAAGAGTTTGGTTCAGTGGTGCTAACGGCCCGCAACTTTTTCAACTGCGCAGGCGTCGCGCATTGGTGTAGTAAGGAATAAACCTGATGTTCTCTTCGTCACTCCTTCTTTACGCGACGCCTGCGCAGTTAAAAAAGTCGCGGTCTGTTAGGACCACTGGCTTAAAGTTTCTAAGTAGGCCTTTACTCGTACCTTTGTCTTCAGGGATGTTCCCCTCGATTTTACCTGCATTTTTATCTGGAGCCCATTTCTTTCCAGTGAACCCGGTTACACCAGAGGGCGTAAATTACGCGCGCCTAAAGTAAGCTACCTTAAATACGAGAGTCGCTCAGTTTCGCGTCGGCGCAAAAGCGTTTTCGGTACTGGCTCTCTGTCACACACGTGGAGTCCCTGCGGCTTCTGCGCCGACGCGAATCTGGACTCTCTCATTTAACGTAGCTTATAGTAAGCCGGCCTACTGTAGGCTCGCCGGTGTAACTCCGTCCAGTAATAAATTATTTCTAGGTTCAGGAATATTTAATTGTAGACTTTATGATGGTCATATAAATATATGTAATCATCATTGAGGTCCTTTAAAAATTTATCCATAATCTCCCAGCAAGAAGTATTCATTGGATAAATAATTGCTGTGAATTTACGAAATCGAAAGTAGAACTAGGTTAAATAACTTTTCTTTTAATTGTTTTACTCAAAAAATCTTTAAATACCGAAATATATACAATAAAATATGCACTCCTCCGAAAAATGTTTGATTAAATCAATCAAAGTTTTGTTGAGTCAAATAACTGCACTGCTATAGATTCAACTAAAGTTTGGAGACATTGTTTCGCCGTCCTTGCTATATTTGGTGTCCTGAAACGGAACTTTGATAACAATAATTTTGAATTTTTACTTAAACATGTTTCAAAGACCATGATTCTTAATGAAATTACATGAAACTTACGTTTTTTATATTTTTCCATACACCATACACACCGTATACGATTTTTTTATAAATTTGAAAAAAAATTTATAAATGAAAATGGTTTTGTTCTATTTATATTATTATTCTAGGAGACATTTTTCGTCGCCCTTGATATATTTGGTGTCCTGGAACGGGACCGTGAAAACAATAATTCTGAATTTTTACTCAAACATGTTTCCAAGACCATGCTTTTTAATTACATTACATGAAAGTTACGTTTTTTAAATTTCTCTGTACAAAACTCTTTCTGGGACAAGCCCACTATCAATTACAGAACTTCTTTCTTTTAAATTGTTTTTCTATATCTATACACATTTTAGAAACAACAGATGGTGAAAATCGAATTCGAAAATTCAATTTTTTAAAAGTCATTCATCATTTATAAGTAGCTGTATTACGATCGCTTCTCTTGAGATTCATGTGATCCTCACATGAATCTCCCGAAATCTATTAAAATTCTTGAAGATTTAAGTCAGCTTTTCACTGAAAAAAGGACTGGCGAAGCTTTCAAAGAATATCTAACTGAAGCTACACATTTAGCAGAAGATTGAAAGACAGATAACAAGTTTAAAAACCTTATGGGTACGCGACAAAGAATAGATGATCCCGAGAAAAGTTTTAAAGTTGATTTTTACTTCACAATATTACACGTAATAATTATGTATTTGTGAGAACGGTATGAGTTTATGAAACAATTGGAAAATATTTTCGGTTTTGTATTCAACAGCTCTACCCTTCTAAAGATGGATAAGTTAGATATTCTTAAAAAGTGCAAGAATTTACAAGAAAATCTTACAAACGAAGACGCAAATCGCTCAGATATAGTAGACGTGGATTTGTATGATGAACTTATTGCGTTAAAAACTTACCTCTAGCCAAACATAAGTGCAAATGAAATTTTGACGTTCATAATAAAAGGAAACTTGCATCTCGTGTTTCCAAACTCGTTCATAACATACAGAATTTTAAAAACTTTGCCTGTATCTATCGCAAGCGCGGAGCGATCCTTTCCAAAATTGAAAATATTAAAGAACTACTTGCGAACAGCAATGGCGGAAAAGAGACTGTCAAACTTGACTATAATATCAATTGAGCGAGTGATTACGAATTTATTGGATGTGTCTGAACTGATTGAAGAATTGGCAAGGCGAGATAATTTCTTAGGAATTCTTACTATATGTGAATAATGTGTATGATAATAATAATGTAAATAATTTACGAGAAGGCGGTCTCCCTGCACAGCAACAATAGAAGTAACGATACTTCAGTACGCCTGAGTAAGACTCGCGAGCGTATTGCACAGATTCAGTTTAAAATTGAAATGGCGAGACGGCATGTATAAAATATTCAGTGCGTGATTAGCTACATAACATCAAACAAAAAATTCACTCCGAAAGTTAAGGCACTTGCTCGAAACTTAAGGAAAGCAAATCACACGCTGAACAATTGTAAACTGTTGCCCATCAAGCAGCACTGGACGCAAAAAATAAGATCTCTTTCAACAGCGAAACAGCGCTTTGAACGGCGAGTAAAGTGAATTCAGGAAAATTCCACCTTTTCTACTCATCCTTTCCGTCTATTCAATAAAAAGTCACGTGCCGTTAAAAATCCGCCTAGCCGAGAAGAAATTCAAGTCTTCTGGGAGGAAGTATATGGAGATACTTATCAGCTAAATGAAGACGCTTCAGATACATCAATTTTTTGTAACTTTTGCCAAAGGCAAAGGTTGCAAGATACAGAGGAAGAGTGTCCACTAATTACTGCTGAAGAAGTGAAAAAAGTTATCGCTAGAACTAATAACTTTTCAACGCCAGGGCCAGATGAAATCAACAACTTTTGGTGGAAGAAGTTCACTTCTACGCACCAACATCTAGCTCGTATAGTTACTGTTTTCTTAAACGGAGAACATCCCATCCCGCAGTGGCTAGTGGAAGGACGCACGGTATTGATCCCTAAGACCGCAGATTTGTCAAGCCCAAAGAACTACAGGCCCATAGCTTATTTAAACACCAGCTATAAGCTATTCATTGCCATCCTCAAAGAGAGGATATTAACATCTATCGAGCCGATATGGAGTGCAATAGTTGAACAGCGTTGATGCAAGAGAGGGCTGGCAGGTTGCAATCTGTCCATGGCTTGGATTGACTACCGTAAGGCATTTGATAAAACGAACCATGAGTTACTTATTAAGCTCCTTGAGTGCCTGGAGATTCATCCAAAAATAGTGAGATGCATAAAAGAGCTTATGCTCTTGTGGCGCACGAGATTTGTACATTGCAAAAGCTCTGGATACCTATGTGGCCCGCCGAACAGAAGAGAATATAAGGTCAACCACTTTTTATGCAAGGACGACCATAAACTCTTTGCTTCCTCGGGAGAGGACCTTAACATCCTTGTGGAGGCGGTGAATAGGTACTCTCGAGCGATCAAGCTCTGTCTTGCCTGTCAAGGCGGCATTATAGACACCTTAGTTTACCGCGAGCGCATAATGAATGTACCTTAGGGGATACCAACTGCCGAGTATTCACAGATACCTTCTACGCGATCGCCCCCCCCCCTCTGCTCGATGCGCCTGGATCCGCCCCTGGTAAGATCTACTGGAATTTCTCATTCTCCACCACTCAACGTATCAGTGCTACGAAGCCTGATATTGTCCTCCAAGAT
>JAABKJ010013687.1:0-10261 GCA_011634705.1 Andricus grossulariae
GGCTACCCAGATATATGTATTTGTCAACTTGCTCTAATCTCTCACCATTCAGGACAATGTTGCACATTGTTTTCTCTAAATGATTCGATAATATAAATTGAAAAAAGATGATATTGACAGAACTGGTAAACTTAATTTTAAATGAAATTATTACAATTATTTAAAATTTGATTTTTAGGTTATCTACATTTTATAGATTAATTTTTTTTTCATTATTGGTCTTTAAAGGATCAGTTAACTGGTCAGCTACTTTTCTGTAAACAATATTTCAGAAAGTGTAATTCTGTGAAGTAATTTATAGTTTAATAAATAAACAAGGAGTTATTAAACCGATTTTAATTAACATTTTGTACGCAACAAGCGCTTTTCACTTTCGGAATTTTTTATCATTTGAATCACACTTTAATAATTAATGCAGACGAAATAACAAAAACACTCGCCAACGTCACCTCAAACCAACCTACTTGTGTTCAATAAGTTCAAGATGGAGCCCAACTGAAAACAGATGCACAGCCAAGTTGATGGCGCTGCAATCAAGAGCTATGAAACAGAGTTGGCTTAAACTAGATTTCAGATATAAACCCTGTTTTAGACATAAAATAATTTTCCAAGTTGGGACCAAACTTGTAACTGGGCAAACATTTGGCAATTTCCACACGGGATACAACGCAACATATAGATATCATCACTGATGAGGCTTTTGCCTGTCTTGAGGCGAATGTGGCGCCGCGATTGGGTTTGAGAAGGTACTTTTCAATCAAAAACTTTGACGCATGAAATGCATGGAGGCTTGGGGAGCCTCGTTATTAGCTTTGTACTTTAAATTAAAATGATTGAATGTTAAGACTCATGATGCTCATTTGAAAATGATTAATTTTCAATGAATTAGTTTCAAGATCCTAATTTAAGAATTCTTTAATCTTCAACGAAGTTTGGAAGTGCTACATTTTTAACGCGTTAAGTTTGATTTATTAATTATGAAAGTTTGCAATCAAAAATCATATAACTTTCAACGTTTTTAGAATAATTAAACCTCAAATGTTTAAAATATTAAAAATTGTCACTTTCGAACGTGAAAATGACAGTCAACTTTTGTATACAATAATTTCATTTTTTAGTGAAAAACATCTATCCAATCAGTTTTCATGTCACTTGATACTTCATGATATGATACCTATTGATAATATTTATAATTTAAAGAAGGTTTTTTTCGGGTTCCAATCGTGTGCAAAACCACAATTATTGCTGACGTTTCGTGAACATTGCAGTTCACTTCTTCAGGGCTAACCTGAAGAAGTGAACTGCCCAGCTGAAAATTCCTGTACAGGAACCTCAGAGGATCTTGCACATGTTCTTGTACACAAACCTGGACACGAATCTGTACAGGTAATCTTGATGTTTCCTGTACAGGAATTCGGCAAGGGAAACTGTACATGATGAGTGAATTGAGGCACGGGTTCATGTACAAAAACTTGTACAGAATCCTATACATGAACCTGCATAGGAATAAATCCGCGAGGGTTCGCTAGTTGCTTGATTCTCTCGATAGTAAGTTAAATCTTCAAGGAAATGAAAGGAATTGGCAACTTTATAGCTATAAGCGACATGAGTTTTTGTGATGGGTCTCTGTAGAGGACCCTATACGCATTTCTGTACAGGATCCCGTGCCTCAATTTACTTCGCAAAGAAACCTGTACAGTAACCTCTACAGGATCCTTCCAATGGTTCCCTTGTCGGTGCAGGTTCCTTCGCAGGATCATGTGAAGTTGCCCACGCCAAATTCCTGCACAGGAACCGTCAAGATTACCTGTACAGATTCGTGAGCAGGTTGGCTTACAGGAACATGCACAGGATCCTCCAAAATTCCTGTAAGCTTTCTCTTTAGACGAAAAAAAATAAGAAAAAAGAACCCTACGTTCCAAATAAGTCAAAGTTATTGTTGATCATTATTTTTGAAGGCTGAATGTTTATTTTCTCAAAAAATGCTTATGATTAATGGAAATTTTCTGAAAACCCATATCTGAACTGTAATGGAAAATATTTTTTATTGGTATTAACAGAGTTATCAATCACAAGAGTATATGATGTTATGGAAATAATGCCCGATACATTTTTTATGCCAAAATATTGTTGATTAACTTTGTAAAAAGTAATGCAGAATTGTTTAACCAGGAATTCTGTTTTTTTTTCAGTGATAGTGATACGAGATATAAAACTGAAATGAAGCAATGGGCTTGAGCACTACATTTTATAGCCCTATCATAGCGGAGAAGGAACCTACAATTTCTCCTCTCAACACCTCCCTCCCCTGTTTTTAGACAATATTTCGTCTCTAAATATTTATATTCAGACTCGTCGTGGTTTTATAATATCATTGTTCCTTACAAGTGGTGGCATACCGCTTGTATAAGTTACAATTTGCGGATTTACATCAGTTTTATTTTTAATACAAAATAAACATCATTTTTTGGGGATACAGTTTCCTATACATTCAAACACGCCAAACTTATTTATGGTCCAAGGTTAAACTAGACTTAGGGCTGAGTGTTTCAGGTATTACCCGTTTAGGGATTGTATTCATTTTTGTTCTTGCTTTCCTAAATCTTGATTTTTGTAGTTAACATCATAGTTTATAGGGCAAATGTACCAGTGGTCGGGCGAACAGCGTTACTCTCGTATTTAAGTTGTTGTAGACACTTTGTTTTTCTATTTATTCTAACGAATGTTCGCATTTTTGAACTGTATGCGTGCTGTTAAAGTTATTTTTGCCATTTATTTGTAAGTTAAAGTGGATTTTGGAAGAAAAAAAGGGTTTTTCGGAAAAGCTTAAGAAAATACCAGTGGTCGGAGAAGATTTTTAGTGGTCGGACAGCATGTGTCTAATAGTTTAGCATTTTTAGGTTTCGAAATTTTTCATTAAAAAATAATTGACCTGATAACATGCTACTTTAAAGTACTTAAAGTAAAAATAAATTTAGCAGGAATGTTTTTAATACTAAATCGAATTAATTTTATCAATTAATTTTTTATTCATCGTTGCGAAATTTTTACAAACTTTTTAAGGTTAGTTCTACTCCATGCGAATGTTTTAAATTGCATTAAAATGTTTTTAACTGCAAACCCAGTTGTTATAAAATTGAAATAATCATGGATAAAAAGTAAAATATAAAAAAATGAACAGAAATAATGAAATATTGGGTCTTGGGAAATTAAGGTGAAATTTATAAATGAAGTGTGTATGTAGAAATATTTATTTTCTTACAACATTTATTGTTGTGAACTCTCAAGATATTATGCATCTTTAAATTGTGACTCTTAGATATTATCTTTAAATAAACTTATATAAATAATATTTAAATCATCCACAGAGATTTCATTCCTTTTCTCTCTCATTTCTTCTCATTTTTCTTCTCACGTCCTTTCTTCTTTGGCTCATTTTTAAGGGATACAGTTGCACTTTCATCATTGGTTTTAATTTCCTTATTGTCATCTTTCAGAATCTTTTTGGTCCTTTTTCTTTCTTTTGTAGAATCCTTTAGCTCTTTTTTTTATATGAACTTTTACTACCTTTTTTAGTAATCAAAGTTGTTGTCGTTCACGTTTAGCTTGGGCTAAGTTTTATTTTTCGTCTTCTTTTTCTCCAATAATTTCTCGCCACGCCTTAAAAAAAATTGCACTTGGTATTTTTTCTTTAGGTTTTCGACCCTTCGTGTGGTTGGGTCAGGATAAACTGTGAGTGATTCGACAAAACCTTAGATACAGGTGCCACTGTACGAATTATACAGCCATTTGAATATTTGATTTACATCTTTCTTTTAGATCCCCTGTTGAAAAAAAGTCGAAAAGAATATGATAGTGATAATATTAAACTAAACTATTTAAAAAATTTCAAGTAAGTATTTGGTTTACCAGTTTTTTCAACAGGATTTGCAGAATCGTTTGCGTCATTGAGCGCGCAATTGAGCCGATTTGAATGAAGTTCAAATCTTGAAACTTCGAGAGACCAGTTATTGTTGATGACAGGATTTGATTTAAGTTCCAAATCAGCATTGCTAATCGCATTTTCAAACACTAAAGCATAGATATGCATTTTTTGTAGATATAAATTAAATTAAACGAATTATAATTATAATAGTAATTTCACAAACATTTTTTAAGTTAAGTATACCAAGTTGAGTATTGCGAATATTATTTAAACTTATGTGTTGCTGTTCTGCAAGGTGTTGTTGATCGACTACAGCATTTATGTCTTGTAGATCTTGATTGAAGATCTCTGTTGTGCAAATGGAATCTGTAAAAAAGTATGTAGACTGATTTATATGTAATAAATGCCAGTCAATATTATTGGCATCTTATTACAGTTTATACCGTCAAGCACTTTGTTCATATCTTCAGTCATATTTAGATTGAAGTCATCATTCCTGTCCATATCAATATTTGATTCTTGTGCCGCAGAAGGTGATAAGTTCTCTTCAGTAATTGACTTTTTAATTTCTTTAAGTACAATGTCAACTTCTATTCCCCTACTGGTTAACTTCGGTGCTATTTTCATAATAGTCTTTTCCAAATCATTCAAATCAAACAAGGTAGAACGTGAATCAACTTGAGGTATGGATTCTGTATACTTTTTAGATGGCTTTAGACACATTTTTAAATGTCCACAGCTGTTGGGTCCAAAGGGTATAATCCTCACGAACGAAATCCACCCCTGATTGATTGTGGAATTGATTCTTTCTGCAAAATCTTTGCCACTGGAGGAGCAAACGTTGATTTAGTAAGGACATTAATAATGTTCTGTAGCTCATTTTGCCACTCCCTTACTATTTTCTGCCAAACACTTTGAAGGACTTAAAACCATTCGCGCCTGCGGGCTGAAGAATGTGAGTTGTGTTCAGAGGCAAACAGTATAAAATTATACCAATTACATCACAGAATTCACTAAGCTGCTTCGTATGGTGAGATTCATGTCCGTTGAGAAATACGATAACTGTTTTTTTATTTGATTCTCTTCCAACTAAAAGTTCAAACCGTTTTTAATGCATTCGTAAAATACATCAGCGTTCATCCAACCGCTATCAGAGCGGCCCGGGATCCAGTCTTGTGGCGTGCTTTTGATCACATCATCGGGTAGACGGACGTACGATTACACAATCGTTGGATTCGTCTTCAAGATGGTTAGAACATACAAAATCCAATAGTTCGCTAAACCATTTTTCAATGGATTCCTTTGTTACTACAGCTCGTCCTTTACTTATACCCTCAGTTGTGCGTACAGCGATCTCGGGTTGCCTCTTAAAAAAGCTTTTTAACCAAGAATGTCCTGGTCCCCCGTCTTTAAAAGGATTCTCTCTATCATATTCTTTCAAGATGTTACGAACGGTGTATAGTGAATCGTCCTTTTTTCGAGGAAAATCACATTTGGCCAGCTTTATACACCAGTCGACCAACTCATTCTCTTCCTCTATTGTTAGAAGAGTTTAGGTCCTATTCTTCGACTATTTTCGCTTACGCGACCATGAAAAATAGCCAATAAAGTACTTTTAGGGAAATTTGGTTTGGAACTCGCTTCTCTGAGTGAATAATTATTGCCTCTTATCTCCTGTAAAGCTTTTAGAACATCCCAGTAGGTAAAAAATTTGACAACGTCTTTACGGCATCGTTACGAGATCTTTTCGACGACTTTAGAACATCCCATGCCCATGTCATTAAGATGTCTTTACGATGTTGAACAGACACCGACAGATCGTACGACGTCTTTACAATATCGTAAAGATATCTTAACGACATGGAAATAGGTTTTCTTTATTTTCGGACTCTCACTTTTTCTTTGCAGTATGGTCTTTTTATTTTTAGTCATATTTTCTGGAAAGAAACCTACAACAACTTTTTATTATTTCAATTAATGAACATTTCTATATTGAGTATAATTTTTAGTTCAGAAACTTATTTTACATTTCCTATGCTATACAATATTTGGATATCCTTAGAAATGAAAAAGGGAAATCTCTTTTCGTTAAAGAAGAATTTAAATTTGTATTGACTTTAAATTTCATTTCTTAAATTTTAATTAAATATTTCGCTTAGCGTTGTAAGATCACAAAATTTCATAACCTCAATCTGACATGTATTTTCTGTGCATAGGTTATGACTCGCTCAATTTATTCGAATCAAGTTTTTCACTCGAAAGTCACTAAGTATTTCTGAAGCGAAGAATAGTCTTGTAAAAACCTAATACTAATATTACTTTTTTGTCTCTATAGTAAAATTATTGTTCTTTTGTGCCTCATGGTCTTGTGGAGCTCACTGTCCTGGACGATTTATTTATGTTTTAAAAGAAAAACTAATTCAACTTACTCGATATCCATGCAAATTTTGATTAGATTTAACATAAACTCCGATATTTGTATTTCTAAATTACGTCATAGAAAAAATATTTGACGAAAGTTAACTTGTACCTAAGGTTGGAGATGTTAGAATTTCAAGAAAATATTTATACGTTATACCGCTCTTACAAGCATTATTCTATTTCACTATTTCAAATAATAGTTTTTACTGAGATCAAATAATGATCAAAAATTTTGTTATAATACTTATGCCTATGTTTTATTTCTAAAAATACAAGAAAGTATACAAAATGCAAACACCTATTTACTTTGAATAATTATGGTTTATTGCATTATTCCTACTATGAAATACACGGGATTGTCCGACCACTTGTATGTGTCCGGAAACTGGTGCTTTCACTCTATTAGTCCAAACAGTTTGTTTTTCTTCTAAGTAGTTATTAAATAATTTCCAATTATTTCCAATAATTCTACTTGGTTTTTTTATATCTATATTTTGAATCCCGTTTTCGCAGCTTATATCTAAACTCATAGTTTCCATAGGAATTAGAATATAACCACTATATACATAGATATAAATATTTCTCTGTGATGGAAGTAAGGTTAGTCTTCGCGTATTTTTTATCAAACTAGCTTCAGAAGTTTTGCTTTCGGACAACTTTAAGCTGGGTTGATTGCCTTTACAAGTAGAATATTCTGTGGTTGTCTCGCACTGATCGGTCGTTTGTCTATCAGTAGATACGTACAAGTATTTGTATTTAATAACTAATTTTTGATCTCGGATAATAGACACGTGAAGGTTCTCTTTTCCTTCTGGAATAAGGATTATTATCTGTAAGATCCTTCTTATTTATCTAATACGGGGATACCCTGAATGTATGTAAATATCGATGTCTTCTTTTTCTTTAAATTATTTTCTTTTTTTTTTAAGGCGTTCTTTAACATAGACCAAGTTAGTATTCGTGGATAGACAATTCCATGCTTGCCGTAGTTTATAGCGTTGATAACCGTATCTATATCTTCATTAATTTCATCAATTGATATCGTAGCCAAAACTAATTTCGAGTTTACAAAACTATTCGTATTTTGTTTTGAATTCCAACTTAATCTGTTAAGAATGTTTCTAAGATTATTATTTTAAGTATTTCACTATGATTTGAGAGGGCGGCTGCTATATTTTTATTCTCCTCGTACAAGTTGGCAAATTCCTTATTTACTAATTGCAGGTCGGTTTCGTTTAGGGTTCCAAATAGTGTTTGCCTTTTTTTTCTTCTTTGTCTTCCTAGAAGTTTATGAAGAATTTTGGGTTTTGCCTAAAGTCTGTTAAAACGGTTTCTTGCAAGTCGTGGTTCGTATGCCGGGAAGCACGTTTCATAACATGCTGATTCGGCTAGTTGTAGGGTTGTTGTCCAGGCGGTCAGGGTCAGGATTAACAGGTCTACCTTCATCTGAAAAATAAAACATCACTAGGTCAATGTGTGTTTTCATAATTTTGTTGTGATATCTTATGATAATGTTATTGTTGTGTATTAGGTCTGTAACTTCATATGGGCCTTTCCAACTGGCATCTAGTTTATTTGCCCTAGAATTCTTCTTGCATTAAACCAAGTCATCTGATTTGTACATGGGATGTACTCGGACAATTTCTGCGTCTAATCTTTTCTTTGGTCTCCCATTTTCAAATGAGTTCTGGATATGTGACGTTGGGTGATTGAGCTATGGTGGAAGGTATATTGGGATTCATCCTGAAAGTGAACACGAAGGGCGATATCTCGGTGGTGGAGTTTTTCATGTTGTTAATAGCGAAGTTTATAAACTTCAAGTTGTCATCCTGTCCGTTGCTGCTCTCAGTCATCGATGTTTTACTCAAATTTTTCAACGTATAATGCATATTTTGAGTATTTATATTTGCTCGTGGATGGAATCCAGTGGCTTTACCGTTTAGGATTTTTAGTTGATCAGACCAATGATGATCGACTGGGTGATTTCCATTTTTAGTGTTATAAGGACTGTGTATCGAGTTAGTATGTCCAATAGATTCAAAATATACTTTTGTCCTTTCATTGTTTGTGGTAAGAGGCCGAAAATATCGAGGGCGGTTTTTTCATGAGTTTAAGTAAGGATGTCTGGTATAATACTGCTTGCCTGATTAGTGGCTGTAGTATTTCTTTGAATTTGGCAGATGGAGCACGATTTCACATATTGTTTAATGTTCTCATTGCACGGCCTTCTCTAATGATTGCTTTTCTTTATTCTTTAGTCAGTTCGAACGTGTTGGTGAAACATATGTGGGACATTGAAACATTTCCAGAATCAGCTCTTTTTCTATGAGAGTAAAGGTTAGGTTTCTAAATACTAATCTAACTTATCTAACTAATGTTAATTTTTTGTTCTCAAATTCGTTTTTTTTTACTTTTTCGAGCCTATCCGATTTGATTTAGTTAAAATATAAAATAAGTTTATAATTGAGAAATATTTACTATTACTAATAAGGTTTGTGATTGCTGGGAGTTTGTTCCTGATGTTATTGTTCCGCGTGGTCACTTTTCTTAGCCTGTCGCTCGAGACTTTGCACCGAATGTTTGAGGCGGTAATATTGTTATGGTGGGTCACTCGGTTTGCTGGGACCAAGTTCAACGCGCTACGTTATATAAAACGACATTCGATTATTGGTTCGAGTTTTGACCCCTGAATTCTAACGTCATGATGCTTATTCTATGCAAAGTGTTCATTTCTTTCTGAAGTGAAATGATAAGTGATCCATGAACAGTGTCTAGTTTTTTCCCTTTTGGATTATCGTAAAGTAAAGTGATTTTCCCGACTTGATCATTTTCCGGCATTGTGGGAAGTGACGAGTTGGATGACATATACCTCCACTTGCCAGTAAATTATCTAAAAAAGCTAGGCGGCCCCTGACTCTTTTTGCGTCTGAAACCCTGAAATTGCATTCCTGCGTAAGCCGCTGATCTCATTTCTATTTTCTGAAACCCCTGAAACACACTCCTGCGTACGCCCCTGATCGCATCATATTTTATCGAAACCCTGCAATACCATTCTGCACACAGTCTTGGTCGCATTTATATTCTATGAACACCCTAAAGCATCCTCTGCATACGCCCCTGAACGCGTTAATATTTTCTTGAACCCTTAAACCACCCTTCTGCATACGCTCCTGATTACAATCCGGTAACTGTAGTTCCTATCTGTCACGGATAGAGGGAGGGGCGATGCAGATTGCCGGCCGACGTGACCGCTCGACATGTTGTAATGGGTATAATACGGACGTACTTTTAATTAATTTTTTGGTAATGATACGGAAAAATATAGCGACTTGCACTGCCTCGTTGCTTTCCCAGAATCCTAATGCACCTGTGTACTCGGACCGCTCAGAGAAGGCATTAAGATTTCTATAGCTAACTCTATAGGAGGAGAGGTATCAAGACCCTAAAAGGGAGTTGCTACGACTGTACCCAAAATATTCGGTTAAAGTAATTGTTCTTGTGATCGGTGCTCTCGGATGTGCGCTACTATCACTGCCTGGTAACCTTAAAGCCATTCCCGCGTTCCAAAAATATGACAAGGCACTTGTGAGATGATTACAGAAAGTTGTCATCCTTGGGTCGCTTCGTGTCCTCAAGACACACGAGAATTTTGCCGGCCTGTCGTCGTGATTTCATCATGCCACCCATATCACGGTCGTGAGTCGTGGCCATAAGTGTAATTTACCGCAGTTCTACTGTGAGCCAATGTCATGATTAGATGGCAGTTGCTTCTAGTGGGACGCTGCAGTGGTTGTTTAATCTTTTTTTCTGAATAATATATGTATGTATATATATATATATATATATTATTATTATTATATCATTAAGCCGTTTCCCTTTCGGGGTAGGCGTGAATTGCTCGGTGGTAAAGTAGTG
>JAABKJ010013688.1:0-10261 GCA_011634705.1 Andricus grossulariae
CTTTTTATAGATTATCTTATAAGAATACGCAGTTAATAATATTGCCCACCTCTGCAGTCTAGCAGCAGACAGCTGAGAAATGCTCTTGCTTGGATTAAAAATACTTCTCAACGGTTCATGATCTGTAATCAATGTGAAATAATTTCCGTACAAAAACTTGTGAAATTTCTTTATCCCAAACACAATTGCAAGAGCCTCCCTATCCAGCTGACCACTGGCTTTTCTTGACCTGATTATATATGACACAAAACAGCTCCCACCCCATAAGAGCTACTATCAGTAGTCATTATAATTGGTAACTTTGGATTAAATAGGACCAGGGATGATTTGTCGTCACTAACTTCTTTGCGTTCTCAAATGCTTCTTGGCATTCCGGGGACCACTCCCATTGAACCTCCTTTCGCGTGAGCCGATGCAATGGCCCAAGCAAATCCGCCGCCATAGGAATAAATTTGTGCAGGGCATTTAGCGCACCTAAAAAGGACCTCAATTGTGTTATATTTTCAGGCGGGGGGGGGGGCGATCGAAGAGCTTCCACTTTTCGTACAGTTGGATGTAGCCCATCTTTATGTATAGTCTGCCCCAAAAATTCGACAGATTCTTTCAGAAAACTGCATTTCGAAAAATTTATTTCTATATTATATTTATTTAGCCGCTCAAGAAAGCTGATTAATGCCTTCATATATTCTTCTTTATTTTTCCCGCAACAAATAATATCATCAATATAGACTCCCATTTTGGGGATTCCCTTTAAGACTCGGTCTAACACGCACTGAAAAATTGATGGAGCAGACTTGAGACCGAAACACAATCGTGTAAACTGAAATAAGCCAATGTGTGTGTTAATCCTGAGCAATGATCTACAATCTTCAGACAATTTCAGCTGCAGATACGCATTCGATAAATCAAGATGGTACATACAATCAGTCAGTTTATTAAAAATAGCCTCAATGATCGGAAGAGGATAATGTTCAATATTAACCCTCTTTTTTAATGTCACTTTCAAATCTACGCATAATCGTAAGAAATAAGGAAGAAATAATAATAATGAATAAGCGTAAGAAACATCGTAAGCGAGATGAAAAATCGGCTTTGCCGTCTCCTTTAAGACAATATTAGCTTCAAATTCTTTAATTGGCTCATTATTTGACGCAGGCAAAACATTCGGAAACTTTGATTTTATCATTGACAAGATTTCCGATCTGTCATTCTCACGGTCATTGTTCACTAAATTACACGATAGACTCTCATCCAAAAGTGCTTTCTTCCAATTTGGATTAAAAACCTTCAACCAGTCTCTACCCAATAGAATCAGAAACTCTTAACTCCAATTCTCAGAATGTTTCCCCTTTTAGAGTTACATCTACTACCACGCGACCAATCACTACGATTTGAGAACTATTTGCACATACGAGCTTAACTTTATCCGGCAATAATTTCACACTTTTACATACCTTTTCCAATCTCCTATCTTCCTCGACCGGAATGATTGTGAACGCTGAACCGCTATCCGCTTCTAAATTAATGTTAACCTGACCATCCACAATTACACTTACATCCAACGGTTTTACAAACCCGACTGAAGACTCTCCAATGAACTCTCCATGTTTTTCGATGACGTTGACAGCAGCAGCAGACGATTTACACAATTTTGAAATGTGCCCTTTCTTCGCACATTTAAAACACGTCCAATCCCTTGACCGGTATCCTTGCTTTTGGAATTTTTGGCAAATTGTGATTGATTCTTTTGCCAAGGATTTTTCTTCGACTTGTCTAATCATTTAGATTGATTTTTCGGATCCGATGAAACACCCAACACCCTGAGATCGAAAGGCTCCTCTTTAATGAGTTGAGTCTGAGTTTTTACTACTTCCATATCTGAGACCTTTTTACAAGCCTCAGCAAATGTCAATTGTGCACTAGACAGCAGCTTTCGGACCATTGCTTCGTCCTTTAACCCAACGATGAGAAGATCTCGAAGGACCTGATCCAGAAAATCTCCAAAATTGCAGTTCATTGACAACCGCTTCAAGGCCACAATAGAATTTTTTATTGACTCCCCTGTTTCTTGGACTCTTGAAATAAACTTTTACCGTTCCGCGATTTCTAATTGCGCAGGAGCGTAATGACTTTTCAGTGTTGTCACTAAGTAGTCAAAACTTCTGTCCTTCGGTTTATCAGGCACCAACAGACTTTTCAATGTTTTATATATGTCCGGACCAATGAGCACTAAAAGTGACAACACCCTTTCCGCATCCGTGGTGAGGTTCACTGTAAAAAATGCTTCGATACGTTCAAGATAATTTTCAATAGGTTCCGAATCCAGCACATATGGCGAAATGTTTCCGAAAATGCCCACTCTTGGATTGGCCATTTTCCTAATTCACTCTTGACTTTAAAATCTCAAAAACAGTTTAAACAGACGAACTATTTCACGAAGAAAGACTGTATTCCACCAAATTTTTTAAATAATTACGTTCCTTAGACAAAGGAACGGGTGGCTGACCTTGATAGCCGCTGACGAATGTTTACGATCCTGACGGACCTGAGCACGCACATACTCCCATTCAAGGGATGACACAAGGCGTTAGACAAAGCGCCCAAGACAATTAGACGTTGACACAAGACATTTAACAAGGCGCCTGAGACGATTTGGCTTCTTCACCACACTTCATGAACTGGAAACTTTCCAAAGTTTCACGTTGTACGACTCACCAAACCGCTTTGTTCTCGACATGAACAGACGCATACTGTTGCATTTCCACTGACACAACAATACGCAACAACGAATTGACCGACGCTCACACACCCGATCGCGCCGAAAACCTCTAACATCTGGATTTCAATTTGAACCGCAGATCCCGTCCTCGTCGCCAAATGTTGTGTTCCTAAAAGAGAGGATTCGGTTTAATTTAATAATAGTATTTATTAGAACACAGGTATCAATACAAGGTTACAATGGATGCTGATCGGTGCGCCGATCTCCACTCCGACCAAGACTGACTGGACTCTCTCACGTCGTGCGACGCCAGCGTTATCTTATTGCGCGGGATTATAATCAAAATACGAACATAACATCCTGGAGAACGATTTCAGACATCGATCCTCTACTAAAAATGGTCAGGAAACACGAGATGATTGACAAAGGAGCGTTCCTTCACAAAGCTGCAGAGCAGGCGGCGAGACACTTGGCCTGAATCTTAACATCAGGAGTGAAGAAAGTGCATTACTTCATCTAGATGCCTCACATCTAAAAGCCCAAGTAAAGAAAGCAGAGGTTAAAAAGTTCCGCCAACAGCTCCTTGACAAGAAAAGGCGCGGAAACGTTTAGAGAAATGTAGAAGATCATCAGCCCTTGACGAACGAGCTAACTTTTGCTTATCTCGGATTATCCGGAATTAATTTAAGAACAAAGGGTTTCATTTTCGCAAGCTAGGACGGTGCAATTACCACCTCAGTGTACCGCAGCTGCATTTTACGTCAAGAAGTTCCCAGCGATAGGTGCACAGCGTGTCATGCACATGCTTAGTACCTAGAACACATACTATCCAGGTGTCCCACTCACGCTGGAACGACGTATATCTACGGATACAATGCGGCCCTAAGAGTGCTTTACTACCAACGTTGTCGCTCTTGCGCTGTTGGCCGCGACATCGTTCTCTAAGACTTCAAGAAACGAATTATATTCGTGATCGAATTCTCGGCTTCGGCCGACTACGATGTCACAGCCAGGGAGAAGGGAAAGGAGGAGAGGTATCGAGACCTTAGAAGGGAGCTGCGGTGACTGTATCCAAAATATTCTGTTAAAATAATTTTTCTTGTGATGCAGATGGCTATCATCCTTGGGTCACTTCGTGTCCTCAATACACTAGACTGTTTCACCGGCCTGTCGTTGTGATCTCGTTGTGGCCTGTGGCCACCCATCTCTCGGCCATGCGACGTGACAATAGGTGTGATTTACCGCGGTTCAACTTTTCAATTTTTATAGTTTCGAATTTAAAAATGTTCAATTTAAGTATTTTTATTCTGAGAGTACGAGTATAGAATTTGTATTACATTTGTAATCTTTCGGATTTAAAATGAATTACCAAAATTTAAAAATGTCAGCAAAATTTTAAAGAAGTATTTAGTGGTCCAAAATCCACTGAAATTTTTTTAATTGTGTTGGTAATACACACTAAGATGTTTCTTGAATGAAATAAATTACCCCTATTATTCTAATTTTTTCGAAAGAAATGGTAGGTACAGCTTAAACTCTTGAAGCATTTTGCGAGATTTGAAGATGCGGGGTCATCCATATATTACGTAACGATTTTAGGGTAGTGGGAGGGTTCAGGAGAACTTTTATTGACCTGTTACGAAGGGGGAGGGTTTCAGAAATGTAACGTAAGCTTTTTACAAATTTAATCATTTTTTAATAGTAGCATAACGTAAGAGGATATGGAGGAGTGAAACAAAATTAGTTTTTGAAATCTGTGTTTGTGGTATATGTAAAAGTTAAGGTATTCTATAAGGAACACCCGTGATTAAAAGCAAAATGTAAATTTTACGTTAGCCACCTCAGAGGAGTTGAAAGTTTTTAATGTTGGAAAATTTCAATACATTTTTAAATTTTGGAAAAGTAATTTTTTTCTTTGAGTTCAAAAATTATTGCAAATTATTTATGTATAAAAATTCAATTGAAAATAATAATATATAATCATATTTTAGACAAATTTATTTTTGATCGATCTCGAATTTGTTGAAAAAATTGTATAACTTAGTTCTTAGACCACTTTCAAATAGTCAAAAAATGTACATTTGACATCATTAAAAGTTGTAGAGTTAAGTGTTCTATTAACCAAACCCAAAAAATGCAATATTTCTGTTGATATTACAGAAAATTCTGAATTGATCAGAAATATAATTTTATATTATTATTTCTTATTGTATTTATAGTGAAAAATTAGGATTACTGAAAGTTACGTAACCATTAGGAGGCAGGAGGGGTCATTTTCTATTGTTACGGTAATGTTATGGTAACGGTAATATATGAGCGACCCATTATTTTACATTCCTTTTTTTTAATTATCAATACATTTTTTAACAACAAATTCAGGTAGTCAGTTTAAAAAATTGTTTTTAAATAGGCACTCTAATATTCATAGACATTTATTATACATCATATTAAATTTGAGTCACGCTCGATCATTTTGTGTAAACACCGATTGACGCAAAATGGTGTTTAGTGCCAATTTAACGGAGTAAAAATAATGTTCGCAGAAGGACGTGGAGGACGGAATTAGAGAGATCGTCAATCGAGGATCGGACGGTCTTATAATTTGGGGCAGTTCAAACGATCTTAATAACAAGGCCAAGTGCCAGGAGCTGAAGGACTACCTGAACGACGTCCTGGGGCCAGCAGTGGCCAGCATCAAGGAATACAGAAGGCACCCAGACTTAACCGGAACCAATTACGACTATTAGAATTATTAAAGAATTAGAATCTACCACTTCAGATCAATCTAGAACTTGACTAACTAGCAATTAGTCTCATTCCGGAAGTGACATTCGCACTTAAAAATTAATTTTTTACCTGCTAACAGACAGACAAGTGCAGATCCTAACATTTTTTATGGGCAATTGATATATATTTACCCTTTTGCTCTAATTTTTCTATAATAGCAGAAAGAGTAAGGTAATGACACCAACAGTGAGCCACATAAGATTAGGCTCATTTTCAAAGCATCGTACAAAAAGTATTAAGGTAAAGATATAAAATGCATATTTGGAGCACTATTTCTCAAGTGTACCTACTCAGAAAATCCAAGTTGCCCGATATAAGGCAAACTTGGGAAAAGTGCTGTGCTATTATAATTAGATATTAGTTTATAGAGAAATTTTTTGGGTATTTGGATAATTAGTCATTATTTACTGACGTTGAGGGGGGCGGGGAGTATTTTTTGAATTTTTGTGTATATCGTCTATTTCGGCGATTTTTAACTCTTCTAATGGCGATAACAAGGAATTTCGTCCAGTACAATTTCGATAGGGGGTTTCACGTCCTTTCCATTGATTATGATCATTTTTTGACAAACTGAATCTTTGCCCTTCAAAAATGAAGGTCAAAAATAAATTTGACTTTTTTATAGAGAACGCTCTTTTTAAACTTTTATTGTGCGAGCAAGAAAGCTTGGGTAATTTCCTTTAATAACGTGGAGATTAAAAAGTCAGATTAAATTTCGTATTGGTAGAAACAATTGTTCAGAATATTGGCGCGCATTCGCAAGCGTCATTGGGTATGCTGGAGCACTTAAAACTTATATTCGTCAATAAAAA
Organism: Andricus grossulariae; assembly: GCA_011634705.1. NCBI lineage: Eukaryota > Metazoa > Arthropoda > Insecta > Hymenoptera > Cynipidae > Andricus > Andricus grossulariae. The sequence goes on from JAABKJ010013688.1 coordinate 6,319, forward strand.
TTATATTTTACTTGTTAACCTCAAGGTATACATGAAGAAACAATGCATTATAAGGAAATTATTTAAAAAAGGTAATAGTAGTAGGAAACATGTTTATAGCTTTTAAAAAACGTAAAAATTGCAAAAACAGATTCACTTCATTTTTAATAATTAATTATCTCTTTTTTTTAATAAAAAATTTTAATATTAACGATTGTTTTCTTTTTCACACATGTTAAACTTTAGTTTAAACCTTTTTTTGTTTTTTTTTTGTATTTTGTAGAAATTTGTTAATGGATCATATTTTCTAGCACCCAAAAAAGATTTATGCAAATTTTTACATGAATGCAATATAATTTTCGTCTTGCAGAATAATTTTTAGAACATTTCTTTGGTTTTAAGAAGGAAAGTGGCTCATAGTATTTTATTACAAACTAAAAGCAGAAATTTTTCCCTTGATAATCAGTCCATCAAGAGATCAAAAACACTTTTCAAAAAGTATCAAACCTATCAAATTATAAGGTGTATTTTAATATGTCTTACTCACATACTTATACCTGACGTTAAGATTAAATCTGGTTATGTTCCAAGTGTCAATGGTCAGATTATGTAACGTTTTTATATGTTTTAGAAACTTTATTTGCTTTGAAATTATTAGGAAAACTGATCAATATTTACTTTTTTATTACAGTTTTCCTTCTAAGCACTTTTTGTTACAATTTTTATGAATGAGCGACTTTAGCCCCAAATTGTGGGTAAAGTCGCTTACGTTTCAAGGGATGATAAATAGTTGTTTATTAGCTTAATGTATGTTTGTGCTTTATGGTGCGAAAGAGAATCAGATAGAGATTATATATTTGAAGCATTAATACCTAATTTAAATTTCTTCTTGCACTATTTTTTAAAAAACTAAAAAAAATGAGCCGCTTACCCCCATTTTACGGCATATTTTCGAAAACAACTCATCACTTTTTTATAAATCAAATATATAAATCCCACTTTTTAACCTTAAAACTCTTAAAGGGAAAAGCACAAGCTTTATTTTGAAACTGAAAGCAGAAAAAAATTGTCTTTTGTCTAAAAATTTTAACTTTGTTTTTGACTTTCTTTTTTGAAGGTCAAATATTAATTTTTTCGAAAAATGCGTTACAAATCGCCGAAATAGACAATATTCTATTCCCACAAACTTGAGAAATAATGCCCTATTTCTATTCTACAGATCTTAAAGCCGGTTATTCACTTATTACACAAAACTAAGTATTAAATATAAACTGAAAAGATAAATGCCAGAACGTATGTACTGGGAAACTCAATTTATACGTTAGTCACAATTTCCCAATGGCATATTGAACTTTATACTCGTCTATACTCGTTACCCTACAATTGTTGTCAAAAAAAGGTTAGTTCCATGGGTTTGAAGTTGAAGTTTGAAATGTTGCAACGGATCATTCTTCCAATTGGGTTTTTAAAAATTTATTTTGACTCAATTTTAAAATTCTTTAAATTGTAACAGTTTTCTTTTATCAAAACACGAAAATTACTTATGCATTAAAATTGTATAATGTGCATCTCTAAGGCTCTGAACATGTTAATTAAAAGTTAAATTATATATTTGTAAATTGATATAAAAATAAGAATTTCGAATGATTTGAAATTCAATGTCCAAACTAAAACTCTAAAAGCCGATTCAATATTTACTCAAGTGTTAAAATATTTCTGTTAAATATAATTTTCTCTCATTTTATAATAATCCAACGTTTTTTATCGAAATAAATTTTTTCATCTTAGAAATCTCGCTTGGAATTTTTTTTATGAGGAACAATAAAACCTTCTTTAGATCATAAAACCCATGGAAGTAACCCGATATACTCTTTTTTCTAAACTAAAAAATTCTCGATTATTTTTCGAGTTAATATTGAACCATTTTTACTTTGATATTTATTCTGAAATTCTGATGCACAAGTGATACAAAAAAAATCGGGGATACTGCACTTGTTACTTTTTTTGTCTGATTATGAAGAACTTTGATATGAAAGGCTATTGGGTGGGCTCGAAAGGAAAAGTCGCGAAATTATTATTACTCATCGCGAGTAATGACTCCCCTTACTTTATTAAGAGAGACACAGTGGAACGAGTTCCCGTAATAACATCAGCCACGGTACCCGGCTTACTGAAAACGAGTTTCAGAATGTCACGTCCAATCTTAACGAGGTTGTGAAAGACACGAGGTCATTCGTCGGAACCAAAACACAGTTGGGCCCACTTGGACCCAAAAAGTCGCGACCGAAGATGATCTCTTTTACAGTATTTTTTTATTTTTAATGTTAGCTCGATGACCAAAGAGAACTTATGATGTGAAAATTAATCATTTCAAGAGTCATTATTTCTTTATTAGTTAAAAGATGTATTGTTCTTTTCGCCTGTCAACAGTTGCACTCTCATTTAGAATACTGACTCTTGGTAGAAATATATAGTCAATAATTGAAGTAACGTCTGTACAAATTAATTTTGTGATTTATAATAGATAATATTGTCAATTATTTGTATTTTCAAAAACATGTATATTGTGTCGAACATATAATTTGGTTTTGCGAAAAAATGTTTTTTAATTTTCCTTATGGTAGTTCATGGTTTTAAGAACCATTTTAAATTATAGTGTGTAAATATGTGGGGCATTATTTCTCAACTGGTCCTACTTTGAAGGTCATGTCCTTCTGTTGGCTTCAAAATCTACGAATATTTTCGCCTATCCCACAGTATTAATCAACAAATTTATGGACATGAAATTTATAGAATTTGAAATTCTTATGCTTTTTAAGGGATTTTAAACCATTTCACCCTATTTTATTGATAAACAATTTTTAAAAATGTTGAGCAATTTTTAAACAATCAAATTGTTTATTTCATTTTTTCGCAATTTGGGGTATTTTCCTAAATAGAATTAAAAGAATGTTTGACCTCTTGGCTTGAAAAAAGGTCTCCAGTAAGAAAATGTACTAGTGAATAGTCTATTGAAAAACCAAAAAAAATATCTGGATTTGTCTCAGCCATAACTCTAGGAGATTTTCGAATTAGGCGAAAAAATTATTTTTAAACTATTAAATTATTATAAACAATTCGGAACTCAATATAAACAAATGTATCAGTCTGAAAATAGTTTTAAGCATGTTAGATAGATACTTCAGTCAAATACCCCCAGGCGATATTTTATTCACCGCGACAAAATAATTATTTAAGCAAATACAATGTTCATAAAGATTTTTTCGTTTTTGATCGTTTAATTTACAATGATGTAAACTAACACTAAATAAAGATAATACTATTGTCAACTGTAACGAACAAATAATAGTAACCAATTAATCAATTGAACATTGTTTATTGTTGAATATGGATTTCCATATTCGGACATATAGCTAGAACGAACTAATAGTCCTAGAAAAAATCTAAAGGTATCATCAGATGCGTCTCGGCCATGTCTCTAGGACATTTTTGAATCATGAAAAAAAAGATTATATCAACAAGTATATTGTTAGAATATTTATAATTTGTTTCAACTATAAGTGAACAATCATTTGTCATAAATCACAAGAAGATATCGTTCCACGAATATTACAGAAAGCAGATAAATTTAAAAAAAATTTTAACTTTAATTTAAGCATTATTTTTACCTCCTCCACTCTCACTCGAAAAACCCTTTGAATATGGATTTCCATATTTGGACATATAGCTAGAAATAATTTGTTCAAACAATAAGTGAACAATAATTTGTCACAAATGACAACCAGATATCGTTCCTCGAATGTTACAGAAAGTAGAGAAATTTAAAAAAATTTTACAACGTTATCTTGTGATTTATGATAAATTATTTTTCATTCGTAGTTTAAACAAATTATGAATAACACGGAAATTCTAGATCAATCTAGAAAAAAAAAAAAAAAAAAAAAATTTATACCTCCTTCTCAAC